>JAODAL010006795.1:0-130379 GCA_025379985.1 Phyllomedusa bahiana
GCAGCAGCTCTTGCCATCAGCAGCAGTAGGTCAGCTGCCGTGGCAGCTCCCAGTCAGTGCAGCAGCTCCAGTAGTAATGTCCGCCGGCCCCAAGCTCAGGTTGTCCATGCCGACGAAATTTGATGGGTATATAAGGCCTGCAGGGGCTTTCGATCAACCAATGCTCTCTTCACGTGGAACTCATGGCAGACAGTTCCCGTCAGAAAGGTCTAAGGTGGCCTTCGTGGTCAGGTCCTGCTTTTTGGGGAAAGCCTAGTCCGGGCAACTCCGCTTTGGGACCGAGATGACCCCGTCACGGCTGGGGGGGGACGCCTGGGTACTTTCGTTCAGGAGTTCTTGAAGTGTGTTCGGAGGAACCCGCCCGTGCAATCCTCAGCGGAAACCGCTGGTTGCTGAACCTCCAGCAGGGAACTCCTCCGTAGGAGACTATGCCGTTGCAATTCCGCTCTCTAGCTTCTGAGTTGGCATGGACACAGATGGCAGGCATTATGCACACGTTCAAGAAGGGCCCTCTCCAGCCACATTAAGGATGTCCTTTCCACCCGGGGACTCTCTCCGACTTCATTGAGTGAGCGATTCATCTGGCGCCCGGATTGATATCCGTTTCTTAGGAGAGACGTGAGGAGCTACGTCAAGAGTGATGTACCCAACCCAAACACGTCGTCTACCTCGTCTTGCGACGGTGTGTTTCTTCGGCCCTCCATGCTTCTTTCTCAGCAAAACCATGGAAGAGGCCATGCAAGAGGACAGAGCCCATGACTCTGCAGGAACTTAGAACCGACGACGCGGGGTTTGGTCGTGAGGAGAACTATGCCTCTACATGCGGCAGCCCGGGAACATATCCTCAGGCGTTGTCCGCTCCATCCGCAACGTCTGGGAAAACACAGCTGCGCACCTAGGCTTGTGGGAGAGGCGTCCTAGGTGTGAGCATATACACTTCCCCGTCTCACCTTGCCGGTTCGGAATCATACCAATTCTGGACTTCCAATCCAAGTGCCGCATTTCCTGGACTCCGGACGACGGGAAATTTTATTGATGCTAACCTGGTGCCTTAAGTTTTGCCTCCCGGTGGTTCGTTTTATACATTCCTTGGTCATCTATCTGTCAGCGCGTGTGAACATACCTGAAGTGATGTATCCTCTTCTAGACAGAAACCGGTGTATCTGCAAGTCGTGGGGGAAAATTGCTCTACATAAAGAGAGGATCGCTGTTCTTCATGCTACTCGTTCTTCCCTCACTATTCTTCTGGGGCTTCTGTGGCTTGCAAACGTCTCGCCCCTATGCTTGACTGGCAGACAGGCGTAGTTCTGCGTTGGGGTACATGACTGCCAGTCTCCACTGCTTAGTGGCACCTCGCCTGGTGCGCACCACTCCTCCACGGCTATCTCCCCAAAGCTCTTCTGGGTCTGGCAGGCCACAGTACAAGGATTTCAGGATGTTTTCTCGGAGAAGCAAGCAGAGAGACTCTCCCGCCTCACGTGCCTATGGATGTTTCCCATCGATCTACTGCCCGGGGATAGTCCTCTCCGGGATTGGGTCTACCTGCTATCGGTTACCCCAAGGACCAGGCTATGTCAACCTACATCAAGAAAATTTCGTAAACGCTTCATTCGCAAGTCCACCTCTCTGCAGGCGCTGGGTTTTTCTTCATGGTGAAGAAAGGACGGGTCACTGCGCCCGGCTCATCGGACACGCGGACTGAACAAAATCCACCATTAAAAACGTGTATCGTTACCGTTAATTAACCGAAACTTTTTGGAACAACTACGAGGGGCCAGAATCTTTTTCCAAGTTGGATTTGCGGAGGTGCTACAATCCTCATTGGATCAGAGACGGGACGAGTGGAAGACGGCTTTTAACAATCGCGATGGGCACTTCGGATATATCTGGTGATGCCCTGCGGCCTGCTGCAACGCCCCGCGGTTTTCCAGGAGTTCGTTAATGATATTTTCCAAGAGATCTCCTATATTCCTGCATTAGATGAATGAATACCTGGACGTCATTCTGACCCAATCCGGAAGTCCCACCAGTCCACATATGTCGGTTACTGAGACGTGTCTGCGCAACAATCATCTCTACGCCAAACTTGAAAAATGCATTTTCCACCAGACCAGCCTCCCGTTCATCCGGCTCTACATTATCTCCGACAAGGGCTACAGATGGACCCTGCCAAGCTCCTCCGCCATCCTATCAGTGGTCTCGACCAGTCGGTCTTCGAGCCATCAACGCTTTTATGGTTTGCGAACTATTAACAGGCAATTCATCCCCCCACTTCTCCAAGTTGGTTCCGCCCCAATTGTGCCCTAATCCAGGAACATTGCCCAACCCCCGACTTTGGCCGCCAGGCCGCCCGAAGAGGCCTTCTCCAAATAAAAGCCGCTTCTTTCGGCTTAGGCACTGTTCTATCCCGTCCGGATATGAGTGCCTTTCTTTTTGGGAAGTCGCGCCTTTTGTGGGCGCTGGAGCAGTCTCACCAGAAGGGACCTTCCCTAATGGCAAGATTCGGACCTGGGGTTTTTTTTCTTAAACCTTTTCCGCTCCGCTGAGGGAATTACACCATCGGTTGATCGGGGAGTTACTGGCCATTAAGCTTTGCCTTGGAGGATGGTGCCATCTACTGGAGGGTGCTCGGGCATCCCGTCAATCATCTTCACGATCACAAGAACCTCCTTTACCTCTAAACAGCGCAGCGGCAGGAAACCGTGCCCAAGCCAGGTGGGTCACTGTTTTTTCCCGTTTCAATTTTGTTATCAAAAATGTCAAAAGCCAAATGCCCTGTCTTGTGCCTCTAATATTAAGGTGGAGAACAGGAAGAGGAGGCTTAGCCTCAGGCACAATTGTTACCCACAGAACGTCTGATTATCCTGACTCCACAATTGTTCCAGCGCACACCCTGGGTAAGACGTAGTGTTGCCCTGCACTATGGAAAAGGGTGCTGAAACTGCCGGCATTTGTATCGTATTGCCGGACACCCAGGGTTCGAAAGTCGTTCCTCTCTGATTTCCCATTTTTACTGGTGGCTGGATCTAGCCAAAGTGTGAAGGAATTCATGGAGACGTGTACCACATTGTGCTTCGCAAAAGTCTCCCGTGGCACAAACCGGCGGTGTCGTGCTGCAGCCGCTGCCCATCCTACGTCCACATTGCATGGACTTCATCACGAATCTGCCTCCCTCGTAACGGAAATACGGTCATCTGGGTGGTCACACTGACCAAATTCTCAAATGACTCACTTCGATCCCACTTGCTGGTCTTCCTTCTGCTCACGTCTGGCCAACTCTTCTTCCTGCATATTTTCGGTTACAGGACTCGGCAACACATCGTCTCTGACCGGTGGGATTGTTTTGTTTCTAGAATTTTGGCGATGGCTCTGCTCACAATTGCAAGTTCAAGCTGGAGGAGAGGCACCAAAGGGGGGGGGGGGGTACTGTCACTGGTGTCCCTGCGGCCCCGTGCTGGGCCGCGGGCCACCCTGCTGCCGGCTGTGGGCGACTTGTGCCGCTGCTACGACCAGCCCCCCCCCAGCTCTCATCCGAGCTTACCTTGCCACGCTTCCTTGTTCCGGTGCCTGCGCGCGCGCTCCTGTACACTAGCCGGTGTTGCCGCGCGTACAGGCGGCCAAATTTAATGGATCAGCGTGCCGATGATTGGTCTCATCGGGCGCTGATCCTATTTAAGCCCTTGCCCTTTCTAGTAACCTTGCCGAATCGAATGTGCACTGTGCCTAGAGAGGAAGGCATTTCCATATTGTGTTCTAGCGTTATCTGTGTACGTTACCTATGCCTCCGTCCTCAACCACGAACCATTGCGTCTGCCTGACATCTGCTGTCCCCCGAACTAGACCCCTGCTCCAACAAAATTTGTGTACCACGCCAACCTCGACAGCCACCGCAAGAAAGTCATGTCAGGGGATATAGCGACCTGGTTGCAATCTCGCCGCAGAAGTCCATACCGCTTTGCGGCGGTTCTGGTGAAAAACCGGACCTACTTAGACTCCGCTCCCTGGCGTGGCTGTTTACATCGCTTGCGGTGATCCAGAGGATCACGTCTGTGGTTTGGCCTCTGGTTAAGCCGAAACTGGGACAGTTGGAACCTTACAATTATTCTGCTATGGTCTGCAGGACTCTTCATATTAAGTAGGTTAAGTCCCCTTCATATATAGGTCCCCTAATAGATAAAGTATATGGAAGATCCACCAATAGGTGTTTTTGGGGAACTATACACCTTATTGTAGTGATCACTTTTGTACTAAAAAGCAAAAAACACCCCAAACTTTTTTTTTTACCAGGTTAATCTTATATTATTAAAAATAAAATCTTTTAAATAACAGTAACATAAGAATATCAGGAAATAACAGTAACATAAAGACATATATATCAGGAAAAAAGTGAAGAATTAAAAGTAAACACCGAGCACGAAACAGCTTTTTATAGTTCAAACTAAAAGTAACTGAAGGAAAACCCCAAACTGTGGTCAGGACCGGGGGTAAACCGGTTCAGTTATACATTGATTTTGTAATTATCGTATGTTTTCCTGTAAACATCTCTTTTTCAGGAGGGCGAGTTCTTTTTCTGTTCTACAACTTGCATGTGAGGAATGTCTGCATAGCCTATAGCGGTGAAAGATGTCAAGAACCACCTGTCGAGGTTAAACTGATTGAGAAAAGTATAAGAAAAATCTTGTACTCTACTGGGCTGTATTGCAACCCCTGGCACCTTGTGGGGGTGCAGGCAGGACTAATAATGCACTTTTTTTCATTTAAAAAAAATAAATTCTATTCTTTTCCGCAAATTTTTTGTAAATCCAGTCATAGATGTGTGGAGGAATAATGGGGCCACTTTGATAGCCGCAAAAAAAAACAGGGTTGTCAAGTTAAATATGGGTACATACATGAATTTGTCGTCGTGCCTCAGCAGTCACACTTCTCAGTAAAGTTAGTGTAGATTCAACAGTATGAATAAAAGGGTGCTCACACAGTTTATAAATGGCACTTGTTTTAAGACTATTTATGTGCCAAAAGTTGACGCATAGGGCGGCATGTATGAACGCGGCTGCGCAGTAGCTCAGGCGTCTTTTCAGCTGATATCATGCGCAGCCTTTGTCTATGTTTTTTAATTGCCACGTGTCAATATCAGGCGTCCATTACAGTTGCCCTGCGGGGGGGGTGGGGGCGTGCGGGAGGTGGGGCGCGACTAGGACCGACAAAGCAGGTGGAGCACATTCAAAGTGGTTTACCTGAGCAATGTGTCGGCTTAGCGTACTAGACTGCACCTAATTTATGACCTGCAATAGACAGAGTTCATAGATTATGCAGATTCTATACTATTGTAATGCGCTTTAAAAATCATTACATGTCGCCCATAGGAGTATGTGTGGCCAATTTTTATGAAGCACACCACTATGAAATTGGTCATGGATTGGTACAAAAGTTTTGCGCCAATTCTGTCAAGAACATTCTGGATGTGCCACTTCTTAAGAAATTAGCACATACATAAGGTGTCAGATTTGGTGCAGTATATGAACAGATTTTGTCATAGTACAGCGCATACAATCTATACGAACAGAGCTACAACAGGTTTATTGGCTCAAAGCCACGGACAGGAAAACTGGTGCAATCCCTTTCATTTATAGTTACATTGTTATAAGGCCAAAAAAAGGCAGACGTCCATCCAGTTGTTCCGCTATTGTGCTGCAGGTTTATTCCAGAGGAAGCAAAAAACCCCCTTGAGGTAGAAGCCAAATTGCTCTCCTTTAGGGAAAAAATTCCTTCCTGACTACCAATCTGGCATCAGGAAGAAATCGCTGGAGCCCACGCCCCTTCCCCAGAATCCTGATCACTATTACTTGTCGATATATTACTTCTAGAAATGTAATCCAGACCTTTTCTCCAGAATCCTGGGTCACTATATACTTGTTCATTTATTACAATCTAGAAATGTATTCCAGACCCTCTTCTCCTGAATCCTGGTCACTATAAACTGTTATATTATCACATCTAGTAATGTATCCAGACCACTTCTCCAGAATCTGGTCACTATAATGTTATATTATTACATCTAGAAATGTAATCAGACCATTCTCAGAAATCCCGGTTCTATAACTTGTATTATTACATCTAGAGATGTAATCCCAGACCCATTTCTCCGAATCCTGGTCCTGATACCTGTTTATTATCAAATCTAGAAATGTATCCAGGACCCTTCTCCAGAATTCCTGGGTCACTTAACTTGTTATATTATCACATCTAGAAATGTCTCCAAGACCCTACTCCAGAATCCCGGTCACTTTAACTTGTATTATACATCTAGAGATGTATCCAGACCCTTCTCAGAATCCTGGTCACTATAACCATGTTATATTATTACTATCTGAGATATGTATCCCAGGACCTTTCCAGGAATCCTGGTCACTTTAACATTTGTTATATTATTACATCTGAATGTCTCCAGACCTTCTCTGAATCCCGGTCACGTCTTACTTGTATTATTTACAATCTAGAGGATGTTCCAGACCCTTCTCCAGGAATCCTGGTCACTATAAACTTGTTTTTATTTAGTCATCTAGAAATGTATCCGACCCTTCTCAGAAATCCTGGTCACTATAAACTTGTTATACTTATTACATCTAGAATGTATCCGAACCTTCTCCAGATCCGGTACACATATAAATTGTTATATTATTACATTCTATGAAATGTTAAATCCAGACCCTTCTCCTGGAATCCCATTCACTATAACTTGTTATATTACCACATCTAGAAATGTATCCAGACCTTCTCCAGAATCGGTCAATATAACTTGTATTATTACATCTAAGAAATGTATCCAGACACTTTCTTCAGAATCCCATTCACTATAAATTGTTATATTATTACATCTAGAAATGTATCACAGACCCTTCTCCAGAATCCTGGTCACTATAACGTGTTATATTTATTACAATCGAGAAATGTATCCAGACCCTTCTCCAGAATCCTGTCATATACTTGTTATATTATTACATCTAGAGAATTGTGTCCAGACCCTTCTCCAGAATCCACTTTCACTATAACTTGTGTATATTATTAATCTAGAGATGTATCAGTGACACCTTTCTCCAGAATCCTGGTCACTTTAACTTGTTAATTATTACATCTAGACAATGTATCCAGACCTTCTCCAGAATCCTGGTCACTATAACATTCTTATATTATTACATCTAGAAAATGTATCAGACCCTTCTCCAGAATCCATTCCTATACTTGTTATATTACCACATCTAGAAATGTATCCAGACCCTTCTCCAGAATCCCGGTCACTATAACTTGTATATTACATCTAGAAAATGTATCCAGGTCCTTCTCAGAATCACGGTGTCACCTATACTTGTTATATTATTACATCTAGAAATGTAATCCCAAACCCTTTTTTGAACTCTGTTATTGAACTTCACCATGACAAGTCCTCTGGCCACGGTTCCACAGGTCTCACTTGCTCTTACAGTAAAAGAGAATACCCTTTCTATGTTTATGTAGAAACCCTTACTTCATCAAATGTAGAGACGCACACTTGTTCTTGATACAGTTCTGGGGTATACATATCCTGGGAGGAGATCTCTATATCTGACCTTAGATATATTTATACATATTTATTATGTCCTCCGGAAAATGAAGCCGTTCATTTCTTCTAAAACTAAATAACCCTAATCTTGCTAATCTTTCTGGGTAAATGTAGACCACCCCCCAGTTTCCCTTTTATATTATTTTCATTGCCCAGCCTTTGTACTGTTTCAAGCCTACAATGTCTTTTCCTGTGAAATGGTGTCCAAAACTGTCCACTATATTCCATGTGTCGTCTGACCAGTGACTGATGAATAGTGTTAGCGATTTTTAGTCGACAAAGTTGAGAATCTGGCAAGGTTTTATGGTGATCGAAACTTTCCAGATCATTGCGATAATTAAAGTTAAAATCTGTGCGATCATTATTAGATCGCGCTTTTTCGGCGCTTCCTGTAATTTTGGCGGCGCAGCAAATCAGATTATTACAGAATTATGAGAGGGTGGAGATGTGTGGTTGCGACGTCATGACTGGGATGTGTATGGTTGCGATTGGCTGGAAAAACTCACATGACTCTCGTTTTACATCGAACAGCGTTTCCTGTTTCAGCCTCAGTGTCTCCAGCGGCTCGTAGGGATAGGACCGGCGCTATGCCTGTGGCCAAACAGCTCAGCGAAATTATTATATTTCTTCAAGGAGAAACCTTCTACTTGTTTGATTGTGATCACTTACCCAATTTAGTTAGATTAGAGATTGGAGATTTTATATAGTTTAATGTGAGAATTTTAAAGGAGCATCTACCGCAGTAAAGTCCCGGGGGGTGGGGGGGGGGGTGCGGAGGGGGGGCCCCCACGGATGCGAACACAGACAAGCTCTATAAAGAATACTGGGATAAAAGTCACCAAGACTTTAGTGTTAGACATAAGCACTGCATAGCTTTATTATTAACAGTTTTCTATTGAAATTATTTCTGGATATTAGGGTCAGCCTGAATTATAGGGATACACATCTTTTCTAGTAACTGCAGGTCCTATTTGTTAGGTGCAAACTCCACTTTTATTATCAGTAACATTTCAGATAGGTTCATTTTCAGATTTTGCCCATTTCACTTTGTTGGTATATCACCTTGCACTTTAAATTTTGAATTCCAGCAATTTTATAGTCCCACAGCGTGAATTGAAAAGGTTGCCAAAAAATCTTGTATTATACGAATACATAACAGATACATGTTTTTTGGACCTTTGGAGCACTACAGCTTTGTTCATTGAGGCAGCTTGCACTTAAATCTGAATCCATCAATTTTATAGTCACCACTGGTGAATTGAAAGCTAGCAAAATTATCTTGTATATACGGAATACATAACAGATACGTGTTTTTTTACTTTGGCGCACTACAAGCTTTGTTTCATTGAGGGCCAGCTTGCACTTAGATCTGAATCCTAGCAATTTTATAGTTACCACAGGTGAACTTGATAGGTGCCCAAATACCTGTTTATATGTCGAATACATTTCCAGATACGTGTTTTTTGACCTTTGGCGCAGGCCAATTTGTTGGATAGGACTTCTTTGCAGTTAAATTTGAATCCAGCATTTTTTAGTCACCACAATGTGAATTGATAGGTGCCAAAAAATACTTTTAATTATCGAATACATTTCAGTTACGTGTTTTTTCACTTTGGCGCAGACCAGCTTTGTTGATAGATCTACTTCTGCAGTTTAAATTTGAATACAGCAATTGATTAGCACCACCAGCGTGGAATTGAATCGGCCAAAAAACTACCTTTATTATCCGAATACATTACAGATATGTGTTTTTTTCACTTTGGCGCAGGCCAGCTTTGTTGATAGATCTACTTTTGCCGTTATATTTGAATTCCAAGCAATTTTGTTTTGATTTGAAGGGATTGAGAATAGCTGTGATTTGCTGTCTTTTAATAAGAGGGACTTCCAAAACTGCTTTCATACCTTATCAAATTTTTATATTTCTGAACATGCGGCGAAATTCAGGTGGTAAGGCGAGCAAAGAGGGGGGTAGGACATGGAGGTAGAGGTACGAGAGAAGGTGCTCCTTCAGTGCTGGCGACAACACGCTTGCCAGCGGATCATCAGTTGCAGGACCGTCAGGCCTGTCATGCTGGGTCAGGGCCCTGTGAATCTCAGTAACGACAGCGTCGCCAATCTTGTTCCTTCAGTGGTTAATGCAACCTGATCAGCAGTCTTACCTCCTCGTCCTCCCAGTCACGGGCCACAAATGTCGTCATCAGCATCATCAGCAATCAGTCTCCAAACATGAAGCAGCCCAAAATGTCAACTCGTGTACCAACACTGCTGGATATCCATTTTCTGAAGACCTCTTTGATGACAAAATGCGGTTGGGGTCAGAAGGCTTGTTAAAAGATCACAGAGCCAAAGAGGGATGATTTTCTCTGCTCTGACGCCAGTTATGATGCATCAGAGGAGAGAAGGAAGCGGTCAAACGGCAAATATCCCGGGCGGTCGGCAACGCTGCGTCCTCTGCTTGTAGCCCGCAGCTCCCTGACTGCAGATTGTCAGGCACGACCCAAGTCACCTGAGTTGATGATGATGATGACGACATAGCGGATCAACAGCTTGGTCTTTTCAGCAGAATTTGCTTTGCGAGCGCCTTCATCACTGGTACGAGGAGGATGACGATGTGGGTAGTGTCAGTACGGGTTCCGCCTCACAAAAAGGGACGAGGGCCGGTCGCAGAAGTCCGACTGATATGTTCCGCCAGCACGGTCAGCGCACAACCGGCGCTCTCACCTTATCGCCGTCAAAAAGGTCCAGGACCTTCTCAAGCCTGGGCCTTCTTTGACAAGCTCTGATTCACCCAGCGATTGTCATATGCCGCCTATGCCGTAAACGCATAAGTTGAGGCAAGAACCTTAGGGTGGTTAACCACCACCACATGTCTAGTCTCATGCAGCGAATGCGATGAGGTGAAAATGAACTGGGACAACACTTGGCCAAAAAAGGCCAGACCGACGCCGGGCCTCAACCACTGTCACACCCTCTGTCTCCGCCTCCTCCTCCTCCGCCATCACCAAGCGTTCCTCAGCGCCCATGTCTTCAGAGTCATTGATCAGGATCAGCTCCGCTTTAGCCTCCACACGTCGCCCCGGAGTACCACCAGCACCACCAGAGACCCATCCTACCCATTCTCCTTCCGCAGTACAGTTTGAAAACCTGCATGCCGTACAGCGGCCAGTCTAGCAGCAAGCCTTCTGTCTTCCAGGTTTGGGAGCAGAGAAAACACTTTAACCCAAACCATCCCCAAAAGGCCAAAGGCCTGAATGTCGGCTAGCAGGTTTTGCCTTGGAGAATGTTGCCTTTCGTCTGGTGGAACACAGATGTGTTCCACCACGTCATGGCTCTTGCATGCCCCCCAAATACCCAGATGCCCGAGCAGGCAATTTCTTTGCCAGAAAAGCGTCCCTGCCCTTGGCAAGCCACGGTTCATTAAATTTCAAGTGGTTGTTGCATTGTGCGCCGGGAAAAAGTCCAATCTGACCACCGAAACATGGACTAGTAAGCTCGGCCAAGGCCGCTATATCTCTGTCGACAGTCACTGGGTGAGCTGAGTAGATGTCTCTGGGGGGGTGACGGTGGCTCTCAGGCTTCGGCGCTACGCTCTTCAAACCGCAGGGTGGTGCAGGGTTCTTTCCCCCAAGGTTCCTCTGGTGATCACTGTGGGGCCACAGAGAAACCAGGGCCGTGTTGAAATTACTGTTTTTGGAGACGTCCACACACAGATGTCAGGAGCTGTGGACGGCTATCCGCAACGAGACCGAGCGCTGGTGGGTGCCAAGAACCTTGTGCCAGGCAAGGTGGTGTGCGATAATGGGCGAAATTGCTGGCGCCTTAGATCTGTAGCTGGAGGCCATCCCTTGCCTGAAAACATGTCATGAACCTTGTGGTCCAGAAATTTCTAAAGAGCTACCGGGTCTGGACTGATGCTGAGGAAGGTCGAAGTATAAGTTGCCTTCCGCCGTTCGCAACTCTGCTTCGTCCCGCCTGGCTGCGTTGCAGCGTTCCAGCTCGGCCTCCCGTCCAAACCGTCTCATTGTTGACGTGGCAGCACGCTGGATCATTCCCCCCCTCTCACATTGCTCCAGCGATGTGGCAAGCAGCACAATGCCATTACGCAGTACGAAGTTGACCCATGGCCTGACAAGCAGCGGTGCGGACTCGGGGTGTTGAGACCACGAGGAGTGGAAGCAGGTGAAAGAGCTCTGCACCTCCTTTCCAGTTGAAAAGAAGCACCAAAATGGTCAGCATCGTCAGCATGAGCATTGTCGGTGATCTTAGTTCTGGAACGATTCATTGGACAGTCTGTAACAACAGGTCCCGCAGCGACGGAGGGGGGACGGACACAGATGCGGACACGCAGCCTTTCTCTCCGTCAAATCCACATGGCCCGACAGTTTCACAATTTCATCGGTCGGGTCTTCATTAGGCAGTGGTTCGGGACCAGACGTAGTGCAAGGTGGAGCTCAGTCCTCCAGGGTGCATCATCTCAGGCAAGTCAGGGCTGTGTTTGAAAGCTGTGCCGGAGGCAGCGGAGGAGGAGGAGGAGGAGGAGGAGGGAGTTATTCCTAGTCACCGATGTTACCGACGTCCCTGCCTTGAAAAGTAGGTTGGCTGCGAAATTGATTGGAGGAGGAAAGGATGGGAAGATCAGTTTGCTAGTGCCCCTCGACACAGAGGCTGGGAATCAAGGCTCCAATCTCTCACATGAAGTGCTTGGATGCTCATTCCTCCAACATGATTCCTCGCATTAAGGCCATCAAAATGAACAACAGTTACTGGGTGGCCACCCTCCTGGATCCCCGGTACAAAAAAAAAACTTTAGCACTTTTTCCCGCCACCCACCCAAATTGAGAGTAAAAAGCAGGAAATGGAGGGCCTTTCTGAATTTATCAACTGGGGGACATCTGTTTGCGTCCTTTTTCAATTTTTCCCCCAAAAATCACGGGGGAACAACCCCTTTAGCGAACCCTGACAGCAAATAGAGTGCCAAGTTTGGCCGGTTTTGGGCAGCGCAGGCAAGGGGGCAGAAGCCCCAATGGGTGACCCCTGGCAATCTTTTTTTACCAAACCCCACCAACGCTTTCAAAAGCAGGGCACCATCCAACACACGAGACCAGCTTAAAAAAATGGTGCACGGGCTATCTGGGTTCCCCATCACGAATTTTTTTTGTATGTGTTTCGGATCCCTTAATTGACTTTTTGGGTATGGGAAAAAATGGCCCCAAGTTGGCCCCGTCACGCCCCTTTGAGGTGTTGTCCCCGCCCAAAAGCCAAACTCATTTCTGAGGGGAAACCTTTCAGGCCCCAGCGGGGGGAAAATCCAAATTTCAGGCAACGCCATTCCCCGGGTTTTCCACAGATTAATTTTTGGATGTTTTTGGGGAACTTTCATCAAGATGAATCAGGAAATGGTTTCCCCTAAATAAATGTTGGGGCCCCCAATTGCCGGGGGGGTCAACCGTTAGTTGCCGGTTACTTCCCCTTTCCCTCTCCAAACCCAAAAATTTGGTCCCCTTTTGAAACTTTTTTTTTAAAATGATTCATTTCTTATTTGAAATTTTTTTTTATTTCTATTTTCCCAACAGTTAATTTTGTGGTTTTGTTTGTGGGAAAATGAAAAAGACAGAAAGGGGTTTTCATGACAACCCCGTTTTTTCCCCTTTTTACTCATTTATCTTTAGAATTTTTTTCGCATTGTAAAAGGGTTTTGGGGGTCGGGTTTTGCTGTGACCCCCCCCCCCCCCCAAGTTTTTAATTTATGGTCCTTTGGAACAGAAATGTTGCTTTTAATTTGGGCTTTTCCCCCTTTCACAATTTTTAATAGTGGCTGGGGAATTTCATATTGTTTAATTTTTTTGGGGTCATGTACCCTGTGAGTTTACAGCAATAATCATGGTTTTTGGGGAGAAATGGGGTTCTAAGTGGCATTTCCCCCTCAAAAATTTTTTTAATTTGTGGCTGAGAAGTCATATTTATCTTTTTTTGGGGGTTTCCATGTAGCTGGGGAGTTAAAAGAAATTATCATGGTCCCTTTGGGAACAGAAATGGGGGTTCTAAGTGGCTTTTCCCCCCTCAAAATTTTTTAAACAGTGGCTGGAAGTCTTTTTTTATAATTTTTTGGGTCATGCTGTTTTGAAATGCAGAAATTCTAAGGTTTTTTATTAAAAAAAAAAAATGTTTTTTCCCAAAAAAGACATTTGTTCTTAAATTTTTCCAAGAGTGGCTCAAGGTGATAGTGTTTGTCAGAAACAGGAAAAGGTAGGACATGTTAATGGAAAATTTATTGAAAAAATGATTGTTTTTTGCAAGATCTTTAACAAAACTATATTTCCCTGTATTGGAACAACCCATTTAATACAATTAAAAAAAGAGAAACAAAAAACCATGGGGGGATTCCACCCTTTTTTAAAAAGTTGTTTTTCTAAAATTTAAAAATTTTCAAAAAAAACTTGCATGTACAAAATAGGGGTTTTAAAAAAATTTCCCCCTTCAAAATTGTAAAAGGGGGGAAAGGGGAAAATTTGACCAGATGTGGGTTTTATTCAGAGGACATGGAGTATGGAGCAAAGGACAGAGAAACAAAGTACAAGACAATTTTTCCCCCAGAAAGTTGAGTAAAATTTAAAAAAAAAAATTTCCCAAAAAAAAGGGCACCTGGGTGGAAACCCGGAGCGTTAACCCCCAGTATTTTCCAAGTTTTAAGGGTCAATTAGTCCCCCACTCATACGGAGGGGGAAGCGACTACCCAGGAAGGGGGCAGTATATGTCCAGTGAAACTAAAATGGTGGGTTTAAAGACTCCTTTTTCCGGCAAATTTTTAATCTGTGGGGGAGACAGGGTTTTAAAGGTCATTCTTTCCCGGTTCAGGGGGGATTTTTAAATCAATGGGCCAGTGAAACTAAAATGGTGGGTTTAAAGACTCCTTTTTTTGGACTTTTGAATTTTGGGGGGCATGCAGGTTTGGGGGTTTATGCCGGGGGCCCAGGACATGTATAGTCAAAGTCCAGTGAAAATAAAATTTTGGGGGTTGAAAAAAACTCCCTTTTTTTTGGCACTTTTTTTAAAAGTGGGGGGGCATGCAGGTTTGGGGCTCATGGGTGTGGCCCAGGACAGGGGATTGTCAAAGTCCAAATGAAAACTAAAATTGGGGGGGTTTAAAGAATCCTTTTTCCGGCACTTTTGAATCTGGGGGTAAAGCAGGTTTGGGGCTCATGCTGTGGCCCAGGAAAGGGACAGTATATGTCCAGTGAAACTAAATGGTGGTTGAAAGACTCCTTTTTCCGGCACTTTTGAATCTGGGGGTCATGCAGGTTTGGGGCTCTTTGCTGTGGCCAGGACATGTATAGTCAATGTCCAGTTCAATAAAATGGTGGTTGAAAAGACTTCTTTTTCCGGCACTTTTAAATCTGGGGGTCATGCAGGTTTGGGGTCATGCTGCGTTCCGGGGACAGGGATATTCAATGTCCAGTTCAAGTAAGATGATGGTTCAAAATTCATACTGCCTTCTGGCACTTTTTAATTTGTGGGTGATGCGGGTTTTAAAGGGGCGGCTGTGGTAAAAGACAGGGATAGTGAATGTTGTGTGTTTTTTTTTTCTGTGGCTTTTAAAACCCTTTCGTGTGTTGCCTAAGATGTAGCACTTTTATCCATTTGACTGTTGTGGATTTTAATTCCAGCTTCTCCAGCCTTTGTTTGGGTGTAAGAATGAAGGTGTTGTTGCTCTCCCATAGACTTTATGGTCATCGCTCATTTAATCGACTGCCCCACTATCGACTATCTTGTCGATGAGGGTCGGAATTATCGACCATCGACCGATGTCGATGGCCAACGCAATCGCTCAACACTAATGATGAATGATGTTCTTATCATGTGCATCTATGCCCCTTTTAATACAACCCATGATCCTATTTGCCTTGGCTGCTGCAATTAAGTTTACTGTCCACCAGGATTCCAAAGTCCTTCTCCAGTCACTTTTTCCCAATGTTTTTCCGTTTAACAAGTAGTCATGTAATGGATTTTTCTTCCCCATGTGCATAACCTTGCATTTATCTGTGTTGAACCTCATCTGCCATTTCTCTGCCCAGGCCTCCAACTTATCCAGATCCCTCTGTAATAACACATTATCCTCTATTGTGTTGATTACTTAACAGAGTTTAGTATCATCTGCAAAAATTGAAATTCTTCTGTGCAATCCATGTCACCCAATATGTCTATGGCAAAAGGTTGGTCCAAAATAGAAAAAAAAAAATACTTACCTATCTGTAACCTTCCGCTGTCACTCCCAGGCTCCTGGCAATCTGCTCCTCTCAATTTGCCTCAGACAGCTGCTGTGGGACTACATGTCCCACCATCCAGTCTTATCAAGCTAAGGCACTATAGCTGCAGGCAATTAATAACTGTGCTGGGGTAGGGTGGCAGGGGATGGCTGAAAGTACTCAAACTCTGCTGCGCTAGTTCTCTGACTTCGGTGCACTGCTGCTACCAGATGTGCTATCTGTGATATGCCACTCGGGGATCCCCCCCTTTTCTGCATCACTGCTTATGGAATTTACCCCCTCTAGGATTGTGTTGTCCAACAAGTAGAACTCAAGTTGGGGAGGGTACAGGCCTCAACAGCAGACACAATCCAGGGGGAAACCTCTGCTCAGGTGTGGAACTACAGCTGGAGCAGTCATAACGGCTGCTATGGGGCCTGCTGCCACAGTGGACCCAGCCCCCCGCTTCCTGCCTCAGAGTGCCTGGGCTCTGAAAATCCCCTGATGCGACAAGTGGTAGGCCAGCTTCTCACTGTGAAGCCTGGTGTAGGCAACGCAATGAGAGACCACATAGAGGTCAGGCACCAGCTCAGGTATAACCTACAACACCGCCATATAGAGACCACATAGAGGTCAGACACCAGCTCAGGTATAACCTACAACACTGCCATATAGAGACCACATAGAGGTCAGACACCAGCTCAGGTATAACCTACAACACCGCCACATAGAGAACACATAGTGGTCAGACACCAGCTCAGGTATAACCTACAACACTGCCATAGAGACAACACAGAGGTCAGACACCAGCTCAGATATAACCTACAACACCGCCATATAGAGACCACATAGAGGTCAGACACCAGCTCAGGTATAACCTACAACACTGCCATATAGACAACAAAGAGGTCAGACACCAGCTCAGATATAACCTACAACACCGCCATATAGAGACCACATAGAGGTCAGACACCAGCTCAGTGTAACCTACAACACTGCCATATAGACAACAAAGAGGTCAGACACCAGCTCAGGTATAACCTATAACACCGCCATATAGAGACCACATAGAGGTCAGACACCAGCTCAGGTATAACCTACAACACCGCCATATAGACAACAAAGAGGTCAGACGCCAACTCAGGTATAACCTACAACGCCGCCATATAGAGACCACATAGAGGTCAGACACCAGCTCAGTCACGCCACTGGGCAGGGTAGGCGGCTGTTCGAGAGGGCCCCCTATGCTTGTGGGGCCCCAGGCAACAGCCTACCCTGCCCAATAGAAAAGACAGGTGATATGTATGGTGAGGTATTTGCTCCTTGGATTATCTAGTATCTGCATAACTATTATTAAGAGGTCCCAGTAAATGTTTGTGGTCTGGGGAGAGGTTAGTAATGGAGGGGAGGGGGCATCCAGAAGTTTGCTATGGTGCCCAGGAGTCTCTAGTTATGGCCCTGGCTTCTGCCCCCTCATAGTCTATGGCTTCTACCTTCCCAAACAACCCAGTTTTCATCCCCATGATTTTGTTGTGCAGTTCAGTGTCAGCACAATCAGAACCAATCACAAAACCTTCCTTACTATGAGCATTAAAAGTGTTAAAGGCAGCACTATCTCTAAATCCAGCCCTGATGCTATAAGATGAGGAAGTGCCACACAAAAATACAAGTAAATGTTTTGTTGTTGGAGTGAAGAGCTGCCTGATACATTGTGATGAGTCAGTGACCGCTGTGGATCCAGGAGAGCAGGAGCTCAGTGATGGATCACTGGAAGAAGATCTGGACTTGTCTGCTGCTCGGTTTGCTTCTTGGAGAGGTAAGTGCCTGGAGACAGGGAAGTCTACTTACTGAATGATGGAGAAGCGATAATGTAGGATCTAGGACCATAATCTCTTCGCTTTAGTCTGATGCGGTAGATGTTCACTAAAGAGTAGTCCAATGAGGAATTTTGTTGTCCTATTGAAGTGTATGGTCCCCCCCCCAGTAGTATCTGTCTGGATAAATTTTCACGTCATCCCAATGGATACCACGATCGGGCTGTCAAAACGAGCCATGATTGGGGCCAAAATAGGAAATCGGTCAAATTGCACTTCTCACTGTTTTGTGCATGGGATATTTTCTGTGGTATTTTGTAATCACACCGCCATCAAAATTTTAATTTTTACATATTGACAAACAATACGTGAATCTATAGATTTATTTTATTTAAATTGGGTGGTTGTTTTTTGTTATATAATTTTTTAACCCCTTTATCACTGCAGTCACTTTTGACCATCCTGACAAAGCAACATTTATTAAATCTGAAGTGTCACTTTATGTGGGAATAACTTTTTGATAATTTTAACCATCAATGTAGCTCAGAGAATGTTATCTCGTGACACATTGTGATGTGTTAGTATGAATTTGTGGTCCATTCAATCCTTTGTGACAAAATGTCGTGAAAATGTAAAAACGTTTGTCATTTTCAAAGTACAAAAATTTTTGCATGTAAGACAGATATTTCACACAAAACAGTTTATAACCAGCATCTACCATATGTCTACTGTAGGTTGGCATCTTTTTTACATTTCTTTTTATTTTTCTACGACATTAGAGGGCTTAGAAATGTAGTAGTGATTTTTCACATTTTCAAGAAAATTTGTAACATACAGTGGGAATGGAAAATATTCATATAGACTATATACAGGAATATGTGGACAAATACAATATTATAAGTGATTGCCAGCATGGATTTACTAAGGACAGACGTTATCAGACCAACCTGATCTGTTTTTGTGAAGAGGTGAGTAGAAGTCTGGATAGCGGGGCGGCCGTGGATATTGTGTTTTTAGGCGTTTGACACTGTCCCTCATAAGCATTTGTTGGGTAAATTAGAATCCATTGGGTTAGGGATAACAGTGTGTAATTGGATTAAAAACTGTCTGCTGGATCATACTCAGAGAGTGGTGGTAAATGACTCCTACTCTGAGTGGTCCCCGGTTGTGAGTGGTGTTCCGCAGGGCTCAGTATTGGGTCCTCTCTTATTTAATGTATTTATTAACGATATAGTGGAAGAGATCGATAGCACGGTTTCTATTTTTGCAGATGACACCAAACTATGCAGGGTAGTGCAATCATTGGAAGATGCTTATAAATTGCAAGCAGGCCGGGACACACTGAGTGTTTGGGCATCCACTTGGCAAATGGGGTTCAATGTGGATAAATGTAAGGTTCTGCATCTGGGTAGAAATAATCTACAGGCATCATATGTCCTAAGGGGAAAAAAACTTGGAGAATCGCTTGTTGAGAAAGATCTGGGCATTCTTGTAGATCATAGACTACAGAACAGCATGCAGTGTCAATCATCTGTATCTAAGACAAGTAAGATATTGGCGTGTATTAAAAGAGGCATGGACTCGCGGGACAAGGATGTAATTCTACCGCTGTACAAAGCATTGGTGCGACCTCACTTAGAATATGCTGTTCAGTTCTGGGCTCCAGTTTATAGAAAAGATGTAATGGAGCAATAGAGAGTGCAAAGACGAGCAACCAAACTTATAAGGGGAATGTAGCATCTTACTTATGAGGAGAGGTTAGTAGAATTGAACTTATTCAGTCTTGAAAAAAGATGGCTTCGGGGGGACATGATTAATTTATATAAATATAGAAATGGTCCCTACAAAAAGTATGGGGAAAAATTATTTCATGTAAAGCCCCCTCAAAAGACAAGAGGACATTCCCTTCGTCTAGAGAAAAAAGGATTCAATCTCCAGAGGAGAAAAGCGTTCTTCACTGTAAGAACTGTGAATCTGTGGAATAGCCGCCTGAGGAGCTTGTCACAGCAGGAACAGTTGGGAGTTTCTAGAAAGGCTTAGATATCTACCTGGAACTAAAGAATATTAATACGTATGTAGCCATGTAAAATACTGGATCCTGTCTGGTGGAGGCTCTGGGGTTAGAGATGGGGTCTCCACAAGAGCAGATTGGTTGTTGCCTTGTGGGTTTCAGGGCATTCACCAGTGGGGAGGCTGGGCTTAATGTTCTTGTCTCTCTCCCTTCACCCACATTTTCCCCACCCTTGGTTGAACTTGATGGACACGTGTCCTTTTTCAACCGTACTAACTATGTAACTTAAACAAACGACATGTATGAAGGAGTTAGGGAAATTGAGGAGTTGGAGCTTTGGCTTACCGACCTCACAGCCCTACTATAGCCCACATATTGGAAACTACACCCCTTCAGGAATATATCCGGGGTGCAGTGAGTATATCGATCCCACAGGTGTTTCATATAGTTTTTTTTAGCATTAGACTGTGGAAATGAAAAATTTTAAATCTGCAATTTTTGCTGAAAATGTTTAATTTTTACAAGGAATCCTGGAAAAAAAGCACCCCAAAATTTATTATGCAATTTCTTTCAAGTTTAGCAATAACCTATAAGTAGGTGTAAACTGCTGTTTTGATGCATGGCAGGGCGTACGAGGGAGGCAGCGCTATTTTGCTTTTGGAATGGAGATTTTGGTGGGTGTCATTTTGCATTTGCAAAGTCCCCAAAGTACCAGAACAGGTAAAAGTTTCCAGAAGTTGTCCGTTCATGGATCTCATCTAGGGGTGTATTGTGCATTTTGGGTGCACAGGTGTTCCATAGTTTTTTTTAGCATTGGGCCATAAAAATGGGAGGAAAAACACGCAGCTTCGCCATTGTTTTTTCGGCTTCATTTTTATGGCGTTCGCTGTGTGGTATAAATAACATAATAACTTTACTATGCGGTCATTACAATTGCAATGATATCAATGTTATATAGTATTTTTTTATGTTTTATTGCTTTAGCACCATAGAAATGTGTTTGTAAAAAATTGCGTTTTAATGTCGTCATAGTCTCATAGCCATAACTTTTTTATTTTTCTATATATGGAGCTGATTAAGGGCTTTTGCAGGATGAGTAGTTGTTTTCATTGGCACCATCAAGGCCTATAACCGTATTTTTTGGGGGAAAAATGAGCGTACGTCTTATAGATTGAATATACTGTCAGGCCAGCAGGAGGCTGAAGAGGGGTGTTACTGCAGGAAGGCGATGGCGGCGTTTAAGGAGTTAAACCACACTGCTGGCTTCCTGCTGCATCGCTCCTCTACAGGTTCCTGCCGGCCTGACATAGTACTGTACAATGCTAGGCTGCAGCTGTTCACTATAGCCAGCAGCCGCCACTTACAGCAGGGATGGAGCTGGCTCCATCCCTATTTTTAATACTCTAATCGCCGCGGAGGAGCGGGCAGCAGGGCAGAGGACTTGGCACCTTGTAACCCTTGAGGCTTCCACAGCTGCTATGTATGTACACCTATTACACCCTGGACATGTAAGCTAGGGGGACTAAATATTAAAGTTAGAAAAAATTTTACAATAAAATAAATATAAATTCCCCCCGTCACGGTACACGTTTCTGCCGTGGAGCAGCAAGGTGCTGCAGGGGTTAATCCCTCTAGCCAGTCGACACACTCAGGGAGAAGCCAAGGCTGTTGAATCTAGGAGTGACTGCTCGGCTGCTAATCAGGTCAGAGGGTGTGTCGCACTGGCCAATAGGACGGCCCAGAGGCCGCACCAGTTGGCTGCTGGGGCGGGGTCTGGGCGCCTCATTTAAACCTGCTCACTCCTGTCTGTTGTTGCCTTAGAAAGGTTACCCTTGCTACCTCCCTCTGTTTGTTTATGGACTCCAGTTTACCTGACCTCGGCCTGCCTCTTGACCTCGTGCTTGACTTCTGATTCTGTACTGCGTGACCTCCTGTGTTTGACTCTTTGCTTGCTCCTGGTTATTCTTTTGGTTCCTGATTCGTGGCTTTGTAGTACCATTCTGTTACCGAACCGGATTGTCTGACTCTGTTATCCCCTGACGGCCCTGCACTTAATTAGCGTAGGGTTTGTCGTCCAGTTGGGGTCTGCCATGACATTTTAATTTACTCTCAGGACTGGTCGTCACACGTTAAACATGTGCGGCAAGTTTTGCAAATCTTGAAGGTTAATAGTTTGTTGGTCAAACTTGAGAAATGTGTTTTTGGGGTTCAGGAGGTACCTTTCCTATGATAGGTTCTGACTCCTAACTCGTTTCGTATGGATCCGGGGAAGGTTTAGGCATTTCTCGATTGGGTTCGTCCTTCTTCAAAGCCTTACAGCGGTTCCTAGGCTTTGCTAATTATTATCGAAAATTCATCCAAAATTTTTCTGTTCTCGTTCGGCCACTGACTGATATGACTAAAAAGGGGGTTAATATCAGTAACTGGCAACCTGAGTCCTTAGAGGCTTTTGAAAGGATTAAACAGTGTTTTGTCGCAGCTCCCGTGTTGGTTCAAGCTGACCATTCCAAACTCTTTTTCGTTGAGGTAGATGCTTCTAAAGTTGGTGTGGGGGCACACCGAGGCCATGTGCCTTCTTTTCCCGTAAATTCTCCTCTGCTGAGAGGAACTATAACTTTGGGAACCGAGAATTGCTGGCTATCAATTGGGCCTTCGAGGAATGGCGCCACTTCCTTAAGGGTGTTCAACACCAAGTCACGGTCCTAACTGATCATAAGAACCTTACCTTTTTAGAGAATGCTAAAAGGTTGAACCCTCGTCAGGCACGTTGGGCATTGTTCTTTACTCGTTTTAACTTTGTCGTCACCTACAAAATCCGGATCTAAAAATGTTAAAGCGGATGCATTATCTAGAAGTTTTTGTGCCAGCCACTCACCTCAGGAGGATCCGGTACCCATTTTACCCAAGGAGACGATTGTCTCAGCCATGTCCCCCGATTTAGCCACAGAGATTAAGACGCACCAGGAGATGAGACCTGCTAGTTGTACTGCTTCTAGAGTCTTTCAGCTTCGGCTACGACTATTAAAAGAATTACATGATTCTGTATTATCTGGACATCACGGAGTGGCTGGCACAAAGAGGCTTATCTCTCGCAACTACTGGTGGCCTTCATTGTATCGTGATGTGGAGGCCTATGTGGCAGCATGTGAAATTTGTGCTCGGGCAAAAGTTCCCAGAGCTCGTCCCCTGGAGAACTTTGCCCCTCCCCATACCCGAGCACCCATGGACCCACATTTCCATGGACTTTATGTCCAATCTTCCTACATCCGAGGGAAAGACAGTCATTTGGGTGGTGGTGGATCGCTTTAGTAAGATGTGTCATTTGGTTCCACTAAGGGGATTGCCGTCGTCTAAGAAGCTTGCTGAGCTGTTCATCAAACACATTGTGAAACTGCATGGGTTACTCGAGAACATTATTTCGGCCAGAGGGGTCCAATTTGTTTCCCGTTTCTGGAGATCTGTCTGTAAGGCTCTGGGTATCACCCTATCCTTCTCCTCGGCCTTTCACCCTGAGTCTAACGGGCAGACGGAGAGGATGAACCAAGCTGTTACACAAAAGCTTTGTTGTTTTGTCTCTGATCAGCAGGCGCATTGTGTTAAATACATTTAGTGGAATTCGCTATCAATAATTAGGATAATAGTTCATCTGGGGTCTCTCCGTTTTTCTGCAATTATGGTTTTCACCTGAGACATGCATCTTTATCCAGCGCTACTTCTGATCACAATGGGGTGGATGTTATCGTTAACGATCTGTGCACAGTCTGGGCCCAAGTTCAGAAGCACTTGGTCGACGCCCAGAACATCCAAAAAAGAAAAGTGACAAGAGGCATCTCTGCTCTAGAGGTTTTTCTGTGGGAGATAAGGTTTGGTTGTCCACCCGAAATCTCCGCCTAAAGGTACCTTCCGGTAAATTAGCTCCACGATTTGTGGGCCCTTATGTAGTGCAAGAAGTGGTTAATCCGGTGGCATACCATCTAAAGTTACCTTCTTGCCTACGGTTTCATAATGTCTTTCACCAGTCTCTGTTGAAGAGATACTGACCGTCTCTAACTTCACATTCAAAACCACCTCATCCCGTTAGGGTTGAGGGTGAGTTAGAGTATGAAGTCGCCCGTATCCTAGACTCCCATAGAGTGCAGAGTACCTTGTCCACTGGAAGGGATATGGTCCGAAGGAGAAGTGGTGGGTTCCGCCAGATTCATCCACGCCGAATCGCTGATCAGAGAATTTCACGACTCTCATCCGGACAAACCCAAACCATGGAAGGGTCCAGTGGTCCCTCCTAAAAGGGGGTGGGCACTGTCACGGCGACACACCCACGGAGAAGCCAAGGCTGTTGAATCTAGGAGAGACAGCTTGGCTTCTAATCAGGTCAGAGGGTGTGTCGCACTGACCAATAGGAGGGCCTGGAGGCCGCACCAATCGGCTGCTGGGGCGGGGTCCGGGCGCTTCATTTAAACCTGCTCACGCCTGTCTGTTGTTGCCTGAGAAAGGTTACCCTTGCTACCTCCCTGTTACCTCTGTTTGTTTATGGACTCCAGTTTACCTGAACTCGGCCTGTCTCTTGACCTCATGTTTGACTTCTGATTCTGTACCGCGTGACCTCCTGTGTTTGACTCTGTGCTTGCTCCTGGTTATTCTTTTGGTTCCTGATTCGTGGCTATGTCGTACCATTCTGTTACCGAACCGGATTGTCTGACTCTGTTATCCCCTTACGGCCCTGCACTTAATTAGCATAGGGTTTGTAGTCCAGTTGGGGTCTGCCATCTAGGGCAGCACGCCAAGTAGGCAGGGACAGTGGGCTGGGTGGCAGTCAGGGCCCACTGTACCTCCTCTTACGTGACACCCCCTTTCACCATTTTACAAATAAAAAAATAAAAATGTACACATAATTGGTATTGCCACTTTCCTAAAAGTCTGATCTACTGAAATATAACATAATTTATCCCACACACTGAACAAAATATGCCAGAATTGTGGGTTTTTTGATCATGTTATATTCCCAAAAACTGGAATAAAATAAAAAAGTCGCATCAATCCAAAAATGGCATCAATAAAAACTACACTTCAGCCCATGATTTGTGCTTCAATTTTTCCCCCTATTTTCTTTCTCTAAAACCTAGGTTTTATTTCAGTACCTCTTATAGTCTGAAAAATACGTTATATGATACTTTGTTCACTTTTTATCAAGGTTTTTGTGAGCCTGGATGAACAAAATACAGCAATCCTGGTAGTGTTTTTTATTTTTATTTTTTTTAACAGCGGTCACCGTGAGGTATAAATGACATGCTAGCTTTACTCAGCAGGTCAATACGATTACTGTACAGTGGTACCCAATTTAATTTTTTTTTATGTTTTACTGCTTTTACAAACAAAACTCCACTTTTATTCAAAAAGGAAAACACGTTTTTGCATCGCCATAGTCTGTCAGCCATAGCTTTTTTTATTTTTTCTGTAGAGGCTTGTTTTTTTTGTGGGATGAGTTGACGTTTTTATCTGTATCATTTTTGGAATGACAAGGCTTTTTAATCGCTTTTATATCCGTTTTTTGAAGTCAGGATGAAGAAAATGCTGCAATCCTAGGAGTGTTTTTTATTTTTAATGGGACATTACACAAGTTAGCTTTACTTTCTGGGTGAATACGATTACGGCGACACCCAATTTATATATATATTTTGTGTCGTGGCGCTTAAAAAAATAAAAGGCTTTTATTGTGTAAAACAATATTTATACATCCCTATCTTCTGGTAGTCTTTTATTTTTACATATACAGAGCTGTGTAAAGGCTCTTTTTTGCGGGATGAATTGACGTTTTCATCCCGCATTTGTTTGCTTTTTTCATTTCATTTTATGTGCTGTGGGATTAATGAAAATTGCTATTCTGTGACTGGTTTCTTTAGGTTGTGTCCACACGGCAAAGGACAAAAAAAGCTCTGTTTTTGCCTCTCATTTCAAGTGGTTTTTCGACTGTTTTTGTCACAAAACCGGTCTGTTTTTTCGTCTGTTTTCTGTTTAATGTGCAGGTTAAATAACATGACGGATTTATAGGGCAGATCATTACGCACGCGGTGATACCAAATATGTGTACTTTATTTATGTTTGTGTTTTGGGTTGATTGCTGTTTTTAAAAAGGGCGGTGTACGTGTTTTTATTAGATTTTTTGTGTTTTTCTTTTTTTTTTTTTTACTTTTTACATTTTTTTTTTACGTGTCCCCACAGGGACTAGCGCAGACTTCTAAGGCATATTGGGCAGAGGCAGATTTCTGCCTCGTACCTTTTGTATTTTGCAATGTGTAAGTCCTGCAAATAATTGTCAAAATACGGGTGTAAAACATAGTTGCCAACTTTCGAAAATGAAAAAGCAGGAGAATTTAGTGGGCGGCGCGCTACGCGCGTCGCGGCAAAAATTTGCATGGGCACGCCCATCTTGTTGGTATGCCACGCCCCTTCAAAAAAAGCCACACCCACTCCACCTAACTGCATAACGGCTTTGGAAGAAAGCCAGGTAGATGCCCTTATAACCAGGTAGTGCCCCTTACAGGCAGGTAGATGCCCCCTTGTAGCCAAGTAGATGCCCCCTCTGTAGCCAGGTAGAGCCAAATTTGTAGCCAGGTAGATGCCCCCCTTTGTTAGCCAGGTAGGTGCCCCCATTGTTAGCCAGGTAGGTGCCCCCATTGTTAGCCAGGTAGGTGCCCCCATTGTCAGCCAGGTAGGTGCCCCCATTGTCAGCCAGGTAGGTGCCCCCATTGTCAGCCAGGTAGGTGCCCCCATCTGTTTGCCAGGTAGTGCCCCATCTGTTTGCCAGGTAGTTGTCCCCATTGTTTGCCAGGTAGATGTCCCCTCTGTTGCCAGGTAGATGTCCCCCTCTGTTGCCAGGTAGATGTCCCCTCTGTTGCCAGGTAGTGCCCCCTCTGTTGCCAGGTAGTGCCCCCATCTGTTTGCCAGGTAGATGTCCCCTCTGTTGCCAGGTAGTGCCCCCTCTGTTGCCAGGTAGTGCCCCCATCTGTTAGCCAGGTAGTGCCCCCATCTGTTAGCCAGGTAGTGCCCCCAGGTGTTAGCCAGGTAGTGCCCCCAACTGTTAGCCAGGTAGTGCCCCATCTGTTAGCCAGGTAGTGCCCCCTTGTTGCCAGGTAGTGCCCCCTCTGTTGCCAGGTAGTGTCCCCTCTGTTGCCAGGTAGTGCCCCCTCTGTTGCCAGGTAGTGCCCCCATCTGTTAGCCAGGTAGTGCCCCCTCTGTTTCCAGGTAGTGCCCCCTCTGTTGCCAGGTAGTGCCCCCTCTGTTGCCAGGTAGATGTCCCCTTTGTTGCCAGGTAGATGTCCCCGCTGTTGCCAGTTAGTGCCCCCTCTGTTGCCAGGTAGTGCCCCCTCTGTTGCCAGGTAGTGCCCCCATCTGTTAGCCAGGTAGTGCCCCGTTGTTGCCAGGTAGTGCCCCCTCTGTTGCCAGGTAGATGTCCCCTCTGTTGCCAGGTAGATGTCCCCTCTGTTGCCAGGTAGTGCCCCCTCTGTTGCCAGGTAGTGCCCCCTTTGTTGCCAGGTAGATGTCCCCTCTGTTGCCAGGTAGTGCCCCCTCTGTTGCCAGGTAGTGACCCCTCTGTTGCCAGGTAGTGCCCCCATTGTTGCCAGGTGATGCCCCCTCTGTTGCCAGGTAGTTGCCCTCTCTGTTAGCCAGGTAGAGCCCCCTAAAGCTAATAAAAATCAAATAATAAAATCCACTTACCTTACCAGGCTCCTGCAGCGTGGCCAGCTCCGATCTCTTCAGCGGCGCAGGGGGAAGTGAGAGCAGCCGCGCGTCACTCCCCTGCAGCCGCGCGTCACTACCCCCTGCGCCGCTGACCTGTCTCTACCGCGCACACACCGGCGCCGTACATACAGGAGAGGAGGGAGGAGGGAGCGATCCCTCCTGCCTCCTCCCTGCACAGTGAGACCGCGGGCGGGTGAGCGGCCGCTGCGGCCGCTTCACCCGCCTGTAGGAGCGGTCCCGCGGCGCAAAGTAGCGCACCAGCGCTACTCTTGCGCCGCGGTAATTTAAAGGACCCCCGCCGCCTGCAGGCGGCGGGAGGAATGCCAACTCCCCCGGGAGGGCGGGAGGGGACCCCAAATAGCGGGACCCCCCCGCCAAAAACGGGAGAGTTGGCATGTATGGTGTAAAATCATCGCCGTCTGAGCGCATTTGTGGCGCATACTTCAACAGAAATACACACTGAGGTACGTGCTGCAGCCGTGTGAACGTGCCCCAAGTATTATCAGCCGGACCTAATGAGTGTGAAGCCCCCTCCCCAGTGCAGGAGAAGAGGAGCCCATTTCTCTCTCATGTACTGCTGCTCATTATCCTGTGCTCTAGGACAGTGATGGAGAAGCTTCTAGAGACCGAGGCCCAAACTGCAGCCCAAACCCACTTACCTATCACAGAGAGCCAACACAGCAATTTACCCTGAATACTGAGGTGACCACTGTCTGTGTTACCAATAGCAACCAATCAGAGCTCAGAGCAACCAATCAGAGCAGAGGTCATAACAACCAATCAGAGAAGAGCTCATATCAACCAAACAGAGCCCATAGCAACCAATCGGAGCAGAGCTCATAGCAACCAATCAGAGCCCATAACAACCAATCAGAGCAAACAATCAAAGCTCATAACAACCAATCAGAGCAGAGCTCATAGCAACCAATAAGAGCCTCTAGCAGCCAATCAGAGCTCAGAGCAAACAATCAGAGCTCATAGCATCCAATCAGAGCTAGCAGCAACCAATCAGAACCCATAGCAACCAATCAGAGTTTGGCTTTCATTTCTTATGCTGCTCTAGGAAAATGAAAGCGCTCTGATTGGTTGCTGTGGGCTGTGATTGGTTGCTAAGGACAACAAAACAAACTTACTATTAGGCCATTTTGGTAAATGAGGACTATTATATTTACCTTTATCTTTCTTTACAAAATAGTGTTTTTTTCATTAGGGAATCAGAGGTTTTGTCTTGTTTTTTCCTGATCTTTTAATTTGTTTAACCATTTTTATTTACTTTTATATATGTGATTTCTGGGCTTAGATACACCAGCTTAGCAGCACAGTATAGCAGAATAGGCTTAGATACAGCAGCAGAGTATCACAAAATAGGCTTAGATACACCTTCTCAGCAATACAGTATAGCAGAATAGGCTTAGATACAGCAGCAGAGTATCACAAAATAGGCTTAGATACACCTGCTCAGCAGTACAGTATATCAGAATAGGCTTACATACACCACCTCTGCAGCACAGTATCACAAAGTAGGCTTAGATACACCGCCTCAACAGTGCAGTATTACACAGTAAGCTTAGATACACCGCCTCAGCAGCACATTATCAGGCTTAGATACACTGCCTGAGCAGTGTAGTATCACACAGTAGGCTTATACACCACCTCAGCAGTACAGTATCACACAATAAGCTTAGCAGGTTCTTTGACCGCCTAATAAGTGTGAGTAAATCAGAGCGACAAATGGTGCGAGACTGGGAATTAGGACAAAAAAATGGACAGTTCATTATCATTAGAGACAGGACGGGCGGCTTATTGATATCTCCCCACCACACGCCATCTCCAGGAGCCAGGGGAGCGAGGCGGCTACTGTGACTGTGTATTACAGGCCTCACGAGAGCTGTGCCTCCAACATGACACAACACTAACAGGTTGGTGTGATATTAACCCTCGGATTTCTCACTATCCATACGATCTATACTAGGAGCACCCATTTTTTTCCCTTTTTGTCTTTTAACACAATAGGTTTAGATCATACATGCCAACTTTTGAAAGTAAGAAAGCAGGAGATTGTAAGGGATGGTGCGCTATTTGCGCTGCGCTAAAGATTTGCATGTCCACGCTCATCTTGCATGTGAGCCATACCCCATTTGAAAAAGCCACACCCCACTCCACCTAACTGTGTAACGGCTCTGGAAGAAAGCTAAATTAGGGTTTTGGCGTCACCCCGCTTCCCTGGACTGTTGGATGGTCTATTTAGCATCCAGGAGAGCCGGGAGATACCGCCAAACTGTGCCCCAATAGGTAGGTATCTCGGTGCCCTATTTGAACCCTGTAGCCAGGTAGTAACCCCCTGTAGCCATGTAGTAGCCTCCTGTAGCCAGGTTGCTGCTCCCTTCTAGCCAGGTAGCTGTCCCCAATAGCCAGATAGTGCCCCTTACAGCCAGGCAGTGCCCCCAATAGCCAGGTAGTGCCCCTTACAGTTAGGTAGTTCCCCAAATAGCCAGGTAGTGCCTCCATTAGCCAAGTTGTTCCCCCAATAGCAAGATAGATGCTCCTTACAGCCAGGTAGTTCCCCCAATAGCCAGATAGTGCCCCCAAAAGCCAGGTAGTGCCCTCAATAGCCAGGCAGATGCCCCCTTTATCCAGGTAGATGTCCTCATTAGCCAGGTAGATGACCCCAATAGCCAGGCAGATGCCCCCATTTGCCAGGTAGATGCCCTTTATTCAGGTAGATGTCCCTATTAGCCAGTTAGATGCCCCCATTAGCGAGATAGATGCCCCAATTAGCCAGGTAGATGCCCCGAATAGCCAGGTAGATGCCCCCAATAGCCAGGCAGTGCCCCTATAGCCAATAAAAAAAAAAAAAAATCTACTTCACAACCCTCCCCTCACAAGCACTCAGTCACTGCACACATACCCCTCCCCTCACAGACAATCAGCCACCCCCTCCCCACACACACAGCCATCTCTGCACTCACTGTCCTGCTGGCATCCTAGTTTTTCACATGCAGCTCTGGGAAAGGGGGCGGAGCTTCATGGCTCCTGTTAAGCCTCACCCCTTCCCCCCGCAGTGTTCTCGCAGCTTCCTCTGAAGCTAGGAGAGCATTGCCGGACAGCGACACAGGATAGAGGCTTTAGGGCAAGAGATGCTGGCCGATGCCTCTTTACACAGATAACCTCCAGCATCTCTTCAGATGCGGGAGGTTAAGCCACCCAAGCAGGGGGCGGGACACGGCCCCCATTAGCGGGAGTGACCCGCCAAAACCGGGATGATTGGCAAGTATGGCTTAGATATACCAGCTCAACAGACGAGTATCACACAGTAAGCTTAGAAACACCAGTTCAGCAGCACATTGACCCTGCCCCCCTCCCCACAAGAGGAAGGGCTGAGAGGAGACAAACAGAGTACGAGAAAAAGAAGAGGGTAGTAAGGAAGAGGGGGAAAAGAAGGGATGAGGAGGAGAAAAAGAAAAAAAAAAAAAAAAAAAAACCTCTTTACAACTGTATCCCCTGTGAGTATGAAGATGGTAGGGGCTAGCATAGTATTATTATTGAATCATTAATCTGGAATCAGGTAAACAGGGGAGGCACATCTGCGGAGCGTCCCGAACTATAGGCCTCATGAGAGTGTCCCTTATCAATATTTTGTCATTAGACAAACTCAAGTATTCACGCCAGGACTGGAGGTTGGAGTGATTATTTTCGTCGTGATGGCGTTTCTGCTTCGTTTCCTTGCAGGTGACTGCCATATCGGCGGAGGCGGCTCGGGGAGAAGTTGTCTTTCCCAATTAACGATCTCCGGTATTGGCAAAGCAAACGTTGAGCATAACGCTGGGAGGTCCTTAGGTTTACGTAAGGAGAAAGATTTGCCTTCCTTTGTGGCTGTAAGCCTGAAATGGAAAACCCCATTTGTATCTAATTTCTTTACGTTTAAGTTCGGCTAAAAGGGGTCTGAGGCATCTTCTCTTGTGAAGAGTTATCCACGAAAGGTCGGGGTACAGTTGAATTTGCGACCCTTGAAATTCTATGGTTTTGCTTGTTCTAGCCTTTGCCATAATGCGTTCCTTGAGGGCAAAATCATTTATATAACATATGACATCTCTTGGGATTGCTGAATCTGTCTTTGGTTTCAATGCTCGATGTGCTCTATCCATCTTTATCTGGTGCGAGGGGGACTCCTCAAGCAAGGAATTGAAGATGGCCGTGAGTTGTGAGTGTAGATCTTCTGGCCCTTTAGCTTCTGGTAGTCCTCTCACTCTGATATTGTGGCGTCGGCCTCTGTTATCTAGATCTTCTAGATGGTCCGAGGTATCCTGCAACACCGAGGCCTGAGTGGTCACGTAAGAGTGCATCTGGGAGATGTATCTTCTGGTGTCATCCTGTGTCTCTTCTAGATCTTCCACTCTGGTGGCAATTGCTTTGAAATCTTGTCGTAACAGTGAGACCTCAGATCGCTAGTGCTTTGAGTTCAGATCTAGTTGGGAGATGAGTCAGATATTCTCTCATGTCTGTGGCAGTTGAAGTGGTTAGAGGTTCAGCATGTGTATCTTGTGCTAGGGATTCTGACGACGAGCGCCACGAGGCCTCTTGGGAATGGTGAGAGAGTGAGAAAGGGGGAATAGAATCTCCACGTTCACCTGGAGGGTCTGTCCAGTGCGAAGCAGATGATAGTGCCTCAGTACCTGATTTCTTAGGGCCCGGCGTTTTGTATCCACGCGGCATGGTGGAGATGTCCCCTAAGTAGGTTGTGACAGACCAGTCAGCCCTTTTTTTGTGTACCCGTGGTTCTGTGTTAGGCCGTGGGTGATTATTCTCCTCTCTGTATATAGAGATAGTTGTTAAACTTGGGTCAGTAGGTTTAATATTCTGCTGAATGGGTTGCAATTGATCATCCAGCAGTGTGACAGTCTGGGATCCCTGGTGTCCAGGGGTGTCAGTCCTGAGTAATTTACTTGGGGCCCTGTCTGTGACGGTATGACACAACTCACAAGGCCTTACTGTGACTGTAAGTGGGGACGAGAGATCTATGGATTCTTCCCCTGTGTGATAGGGAACAGATTTAGATGTCCCTGGGTTTGGAGGCTGAAGATCTGTGGCTACCTGGTGCCCTTCAGCCAGGCAGTCTCCCCGCGGTGAGTCACAAGATGGCGGATTTTCCCGCGCTGAGCCGCAGAGAAGCGCTGCCTGTAATGGCGGATTTGCCTCTGTACGGGACCGTAAAAAGTGGCGCAGCGTGTGTTGGCGCTGATGTTTTGGACTCCGCTGGGCTTTGTGTCTCCTCTCTGCTTTCCGGCCTCCCCCAGCCAGGGTTATTTTACTCACGGTCTCGCCGCGATGTCCGGTTAGGTCTCCGGTCTCCGCTCCCCACGCAGCTCAGCGCTCTCTTTCTGACAGGGGTAGTATCCGAGAGGTCAGAGATATCTCTGGGAGTCCCCGCTTCTCCGTCTGGGCAGGTAAGTCTGCTGTGGTTCTCCTCGCCGCTCCTCAGCTCTGCTCCAACGGCCGTGATCCCGCTTCTCTCTCCTTTCGGCGTCTGGTGCAGCAGCCGGCTGACCCTTCACGTCCGCTTCAAAGGTCTTTATCTAAGTGGAGACAGGCGCAGACAGCCTCAATCCACTCCTCTGATGTCTCAGCACGCATTCAGGCAGAGTTTCTCAGCTTTGTGCCAGAAAATAGACGAATTAGCCCCTTTTATCTGCGATCTGGACAGCGAGCTTCTTTACTACATGTCCATCTCGGTCCGTACCCAGCCACGCCCCCCCAAAGGGTGGTAATTAATGGTACATACTCAGACTGGATCCCTGTTACTAGTGAGGATCACAGGGCTCAGTATTGGGCCCTATCCTCTTTAATATTTTCATTAATAATCTTACACAGGGATTGCACAGTAGAATATCGATCTTTGCAGATCTTTACTAAGCTCTGTAAAGTAATCAACACAATAGAGGATAATGTGTTTTACAAAGGGATTGGATAAGTTGGAGGCCGGGACAGAGAAATGGCAGATGAGGTTTAACACAGATAAATGCAAGGTTATGCACATGGGGAGGAAATGTTAAATGGAAAAACACTGGGTAAAAGTGATTGAAGGAGGACTTGGGAATCCTAGTGGACAGTGAACTTAACTGTTGCAGCAGCTGCCAAGGCAAATAGGATCATGGGGTGAATTAAAAGGAGCATAATGCAAAATGATGAAAATTTATTCCCATACAGTCACTGTTAGACCACACATGGAATTTTTGGTTTTACAGTTTGGGCACCAGTGCACAGGAAAGACATTGTAGAGCTTGAACAGGTACAAAGGCGGGCAACAAAAATAATAAAAGGACTGGGTGGACTACAGTACACAGAAAGATGAGCAAGATTAGGGTTATTTAGTTTAGAGAGAAGACGGCTTCGGGCGGACATAATATGTTTAAATATATTAAAGGCCAATATAGAGATCTCTCCCAAGATTTATTTATACCCAGGACTGTAACCAGAACAAGGAGGTGTCCTCTACATCTTGAGGAAAGAGAGTTTCTACATAAACATAGAAAGGGATTCTTTACAGTTACAGCGGTGAGACTGTGGAACTCTCTGCCAGAGGAAAATTTGTCATGGTAAATTCAAAACAGAGTTCAAAAAGGGTTTGCATGCGTTTCTGGAGGAAATTTAATATAACAAGTTATAGTGACGGGTTTTCTGGAGAAGGGTCTGGTTACATTTCTAGATGTATTAATAAACAATTTATATTGCCCAAAGGATTCTGGAGAAGGGTCTGGATCATTTCTAGATTATAATAAACAAGTTATAGTGACCAGATTCGGGAGAAGGGTCGGATCAGAAATTATCTGATTGCCAGATTGGAATTTCGGAAGAATTTTTTTTTTAAAAGAGGAAATTGGATTCTAGGGTCTGGTTTTTAAAAAAAAAAAAAAAAAAAAAAAAAAAAAAAAAAAAAAAAAAAAAAAAAAAAAAAAAAAAAAAAAAAAAAAAAAAAAAAAAAAAAAAAAAAAAAAAAAGTTTTTGGTTTAATCCTTGGTCAACATTGCAAGGTTTCTTTAAAATGGATGGATGTCTGCCTTTTTTCGGCCTTACAAACTATGTAGCTATGTAACTATGTTAGTGACTATGTTCATGTTTATCTCATGTACAGCCATGGCAGCTCCTCTCTGTATTGTATCAGTAGAGTTTATGTGATGTTCCTGTAAGATGAAATATGACCTATGCAGGTTTTGCTGACTCCTGTATTCTTATGTTGCAGGTGGTGTCCTCCTGTGATGGTAAGTAGCATCTTCCTCTGCATGTCCTGGTTACTGCTCACCTGCATTACACTGTGTGCTGGAGCCACCTAGTGGTGGAATGAATGCTGCAGGGTCATGTCCTGGTTACTGCTCACCTGCATTACACTGTGCGCTGGAGCCACCTAGTGGAGGAATGAATGCTGCAGGGTCACGTCCTGGTTACTGCTCACCTGTATTACACTGTGCGCTGGAGCCCAAACTAGGGAGTTTGGAATGAATTTCCCAGCAGGGTCACTGTCCTGGTTACTGCTCACCTGTATTACACTGTTTCTGGGGCCAACCAAATGGAGGGAATGGGAATGCTGCAGGGTCAGTCCTGGTTACTGCTCACCTGATTACACTGTGCGCTGGGGCCACCTAGTGGAGGAATGAATGCTGGGGAGGGTCACGTCCTGGTTACTGCTCACCTGTATTACACTGTGCGCTAGAGCCACCTAGTGAGGAATGAATACTGCAGGGTCATGTCCTGGTTACTACTGTAACCTAAAAGCTGATTGGAATGACTGTACATGAGATCGCCCAAGCGTCTCCTCTGATCTCCTATAGCTGCGCTTGTGCTACCCCTACTGTTTCCCACTTAAATGGTGATGCCCACCATAGACTTTGATGTTGTATCACTTGGATATGGCATCAAAGTCCTATAGGGTCCCTAAAAGTCTCAGCTGAGACTAAAGAGCTGGTCATGTTTGCATTCTGTCATATGGAAGTTCTGAGCACGGCCGAACACAGTGCTCCCCTGTACTGGGAACTCCCATGGATGAGAATGGAGAACACAGTGCTCCCCTATACTGGGAACTCCCATAGAGGAGAATGGAGAACTTAGCGCTCCCCTGTACTGGGAACTCCTATGGAGGAGAATGAAGAACACAGCGCTCCCCTGTACTGGGAACTGCCATAGAGGAGAATGGAGAACACAGCGCTCCCATCATGAACTCCAATAGAACAGAGTGGAGAACACAGTACTCCTCTGTGCTGGGAACTCCCATAGAACAGAATAGAGAACACTGTGCTCTCCTTTACAGGGAACTCCCATAGAGGAGAATGGAGAACACAGTGCTCCCCTGTACAGGGAACTCCCATAGAACAGAATGGAGAACACAGCGCTCCCCTGTACTGGGAACTCCAATAGAGGAGAATGGAGAACACAGCGCTCCCCTGTACAAGGAACTGCCATTGAGGAGAATGGAGAACACAGCGCTCCCATCATGAACTCCAATAGAACAGAGTGGAGAACACAGTACTCCTCTGTGCTGGGAACTCCCATAGAACAGAATAGAGAACACTGTGCTCTCCTTTACAGGGAACTCCCATAGAGGAGAACACAGTGCTCCCCTGTACAGGGAACTCCCATAGAACAGAATGGAGAACACAGGGCTCCCCTGTACTGGGAACTCCAATAGAGGAGAATGGAGAACACAGTGCTCCTCTGTACTGGGAACTCCCATAGAACAGAGTGGAGAACACAGTGCTCCTCTGTACTGGGAACTCCCATAGAGCAGAATGGAGAACACAGCGCTCCCCTGTACTGGGAACTCCCATAGAGGAGAATGTAGAACACAGCGCTCCTCTGTACTGTGAACTCCCATAGAGCAGAATGGAGAACACAGCGCGCCCCTGTACTGGGAACTCCCATAGAAAAAAATGGAGAACACAGCGCTCCCCTGTACTGAAAACTCCCATAGAACAGAATGGAATCAATCCTTACAGCAGACACTGGAAACAAAAGGTAGGAAAGAGAAAGAAGGGTGCTCTTCTGTAGTGAACCCCAAGCAGATATTTGGAGAACACAGCGCTTCCCCCCTGTATTGTCCCAAAAAACAGAGTGGAAAACACAGTGCCCTCTGTACTGGAACTCCCATAAAAAAAAAGGAAACACAGCGCTCCCCTGTACTGGGAACTCCCATAGAGGAGAATGGAAACACAGCGCTCCCTGTACTGTGAACTCCCATAAACAGAAGGGAAAACAGGGCGCGCCCCCGAGGGGAACTCCCAAGAAAAAAATGGAGAACACAGCGCCCCCCTGTACTAAAAACCCCCCTAGAACAAAATGGAATAAATCTTCAGCAAATTTGGGGAAAGAGAAAGAAGGTGGGGGAAAAAAAAAAAGAAGGTGTCTTGGTGTAGTAGTTCAAGCATTATTTTAGAAAAACGTATTCGCTGTGCTCTCACCTTATAGTGTTGTACTGATCTGGTACAACACAGTTAAAAGCTTATTAACAGCCTCCAGTAGCCGTGCAATCCTGTGCAGCTGGCCTCCCAAAAAAAGAATTCCCCTGTTTCTGGTCAGAATTCCCTTGTAAAACTATAGAAAAATATGGGATATAGATTCCACAAAATGGGGGTCGCTATAGAGCGCACTATGGATGGCTAAGAACTTAATGAAATCTATGTAGTCATTCTGTTCTCCTAGTGCTAAAGGGTTTCTAAAAACAGGCGTACCCCTCTCGTCTATTTACCAAGGGTTATTACATTTGAACAATTGGCACAAAAAGGATATAAAAAAGGAGGAACACACCCCAAATCATAAAAACATAAAAAAATTTTAAAACATAGACTAAAAATTTTTTTTCCTACAAAAGGCATTAAAACACTTAGGCCCATCAAGGGTTATTACTAGGTTTTCAAAAAAAATTTTTATCATTTCTAAGAAAAAGGGACTTTATTTTAATTTAAAAGATAGGATTGGCCATTTTTAATTCCATGTATAACCTCCCAAAATTAACTCCCACCTATGAAAATAAAATTTTTAATTTAAGCAATTTCCACTTAAAAAATTAAAAATTATTTTTATTTACAATATGTAAAACCGAACAAAATAAAGACCTTTTGGTAGTTTCACCTCCCCCCAAGTACATTTTTACCATATTTACATTTCCCTCACCCAAATTCCCCCAAATAAATACCCCCGTTATACAACAGAATACAATTTTAAACAAAAATAATTTTAACCCTAATTTAAAAATAACATTAAATTTATCCTCTCCCCAAAAAATTTACCCCCCTTTTTAATATACCAATTCCTCCTCCCACATAATTATCCCCTCCACCCCCCTTAACTAAATTCCCCCCCCTCACCATAAACCCCCACCCACATAAAAATTCCAAAACAATTTATTTAGAAAACCCCCCCCAAATCAATACCCCCACAAAACTAATTACTCCACCTAAAATATCCCCTTCCACCCACATACAATATCCCCCTCCACCCACATACAATATCCCCCTCCACCCACATACAATATCCCCCTTTCCCACATACAATATCCCCCTCCACCCACATACAATACCCCCTCCACCCCACAACAAATTCCCCTTCCACCCACATACAATATCACCCTCCACCCACATACCCCCCCCAAACTACCCCTCCACCCACATACATATCCCCCTCCACCCACATACACTATCCCCTCCACCCACATACAATCCCCCTCCACCCCATACAATACCCCCCCCCACCCACATACAATATCCCCCTCCACCCACATACATATCCCCTCCACCCACATACAATATCCCCCTCCACCCACATACAATACCCCCTCCCCCAAACTTTCCCTCACCACCTCACCACCCTCTAAAAAAACCCCCACAACAATATAAAATTACTCCTCCACACATCAAAAATTTACCTCCAAACCCATCCAAAACCCCCTACCACAAAAACCCCCTTACCCACATAAAGTCCCACCCACTAAAATATCCCCTCCACCCCCATAAAAACCCCACAAAAATACCCCACCCCCACTCATAAAAACCCCCTCCCCCCAAACACAACCCCTACCCACAAAAATTTCCCCTCCACCCACCTAAAATATACCCACCCCCCACCATACCCCTACCACATAATATCCCCACCACCATAAATCCCCCACCCAAAAACCCAAACCCAAACACACCCTAAAATAAAAACCCCTCCACCCCATAAAACCCCCCCCCAAACAAACCCCCCCCAAAAAAACCAACCCCACACCACCATAAAAACCCCCCAAACATACCCCCACCCAATAACTACCCCCCCCCTCATAAATACCCTATCCAAAAAAACCCCCTCATCAACCCTACAACACCATATCCACAAGAGCAAACACCACTAAAATATCCCCTCCACCCCATAATAACCACAAATAAATACCCCTCCACCAATAACAAACCCCCTAACCACATAAATACCCCACCCAATAAAACCCCCTCACACCAAAACCAATAAACCCAAACATAAATATCACCACTCTAAATCAATACCCCTCCACCCCTTGGACCACATAATTCAAAAAACACCACCCAGGAAATCTAAACCCTATAAGGTCATGGTTCCACCACTCAGGTAAATCACAACACTTCCAATATAGAGACCACATAGTGGTCAAACCACCAGCTCAGGTCACCATCACATAAAAATTTATAAAAAAATAACCCCTGAAATCAGGGACTCACCGGAGAGGGTCAAAACTGATGAGTTGTTCTTTTTTCCCTTTTCCCTTTCTTCTGCATCTGTTTCCACACCGCCATGATGTTTTTGTCCGGCCACAGCTCATCCCTGCAAAAAATTACCCACAAATATTTAGAATCCTCAATTTTTTTTTCCCGCATCTCTTTTGCTATTCCCACCTCTGTGCAAACTTCCCAGGGGTGGGAGAGCGGGTACAAGCCATAAAATTAAGGCCTAGTATCCTAGTATCCCCCGGGTGGGTAGGTAAACAGCCCCCATGTAGATAAGCAGGCCCCAGTTAGGAAAGTAGATAGGCTACAGTTAGGTTGGTGGACCCCAGTTAGGTAGGCTGAAAGGAAAGGGGTTGGTGAATCCATTAGTTAGGCTGTAGGTAGTGGTTTTCCCCCAGTTAGGTTTAAACTGTAGGTAGTTAGGTCCCTTTATATAGGCTGCAAGCAGTTTGGAACCCCCTTTAGGTAGTATTCAGGCAGTTAGGGCTTCCCTTGAAGTAGTATACAGGCAGTTAGGGCCTCCTTTAGGTACTATACAGGCAGTTAGGGGTCACTTTTAGGTAGTATACAGGCAGTTAGGGCCCCTTTAGGTACTATACAGGTAGTTAGGGGCCTCCTTTAGCTAGTGTGCAGGAAGTCAGGCCCCCCCCCTTTAGCTACTGTGGAGGTAGTCAGGGCCCCCTTTAGTATTTAGGTAGTCAGGGCCCCATTTAGGTAGTCAGGGCCCCATCTAGGTAGTCAGGGCCCCCCTTTCATTAGCCAGGGCTCCCCTTTGTAGTCAGGGCCCCCCCTTTCATTAGCCAGGGCCCCCCTTTGTAGTCAGAGCCCCCCTTTCATTAGCCAGGGCCCCCTTTGTAGTCAGGGCCCCCCTTTCATTAGCCAGGCCCCCTTTGTAGTCAGGGGCCCCCCTTTCATTAGCCAGGGCCCCCCTTTCTATTAGCCAGGCCCCCTTTGTAGTCAGGGCCCCCCTTTCATTAGCCAGGGCCCACTTTGTAGTAAGGGCCCCCCTTTCAAATTTGCCAGGCCCCCTTTGAGTAAGGGCCCCCCTTTCATTAGCCAGGGCCCCCTTTCCCCCTTGTAGTCAGGGCCCCCCCTTTCACCCCTATTGCCAGGGCCCCCCCTTTTTCGTCAGGGCCCCCCTTTTTAGTATGGTCCCCCCTTTTTTTAGCCAGGGCCCCCCTTTTTAGTCAGGGCCCCCTCTTTTAGCCAGGGACCCCCTTTGTAGCAGGGCCCCCCTTTTTTAGCCAGGGGGACCCCCCTTTTAGCCAGGGACCCCCCTTTTACCAGGGCCCCCTTTGTTAGCCAGGGCTCCCTTTTAGCCAGGGCCCCCCTTTTTAGGGGCATAATTTTAAAAAAAACAAACCCCCCAACACCCCCAATATCATCCCCCCTGGTCCCGCCCCCTCTTCCTGCCGCCCGAGCGGCCGCCGGGCCCTGGCCAACCCTCATAAAGGGCGAGCCGGGTTTTAGTGACCCCTTACCAGGGCCCTACGAAAAAAACCACCAATAGGGCCCCGGGCCCCCCAGGGTGAAGGCCTGCCCCTCGGCTCCCTGCCACCCCGCTAGGCCCTGTGTGCCCCCCGTCTCGGGGGGGGGGCCCCAGGGAACACGTCCCGGTGCCCCAGTCCCCAGCCTGTGTTATACCATGGAGTTAGAAAATGGCATCCTATGCAATCTTATAAATACAGGGACCTTTGTGTTTGCTGCCAGACCTGATGAAGCAGGGAATGATTTCTGTGAAACGCGTAGTCAATTACCCCTGAGCTAAGTGTTTTAATGCTGTAGTTTTTAGTCTATGTTTTATTCTATGTTTTTATGATTGTCGTGTGTTCTCTGTATATCTTTGTGCAATGTTCATGTAATAAAATTGGTAAATAGACGCAGAGTCGCCTGTTTTAGAACATTAGCACTAGGAGAACAGAACTGACTACATAGATTTCATTAAGTTCTTAGCCATCCATAGTGCGCTCTATAGCGACCCCCATTTTGTGGAATCTATATTCCATTTTTTTTCTATAGAACAGAATGGAGAACACAGTGCTCCCCTTTACTGAGAACTCCCATAGAACAGAAGGGGGAACACAGTGCTCTCCTGTACTGGGAACTCCCATAGAACAGAATGAAACTCTTTTTATTAATTGTAAATGATGGAACATAACAATGGCTCTTTGCCAAATACAAAACTGCAGACAAAACTTTACAATGGGCTTTGGAAAAAGAAACCCAGCTGGTCCATTTACACTCCTGAACACACAATCACACCAATCTGACGCACCTTCCATCACACCACAAATTGTATTTTTTTTTTTATACCTATACTAGATACACCCTTGCTGGCTGCCCATAATTCTATATTAGCAGGCATCATTATTTACATCTAGTATAAACATAACTTACCTGTAGAAACTTACATATTCACATATCCACATATGTACAAGAGTTCCATCCATGTCTTTTTTATTTTTACACACACAAAATAAGTATAACCAATAGATAACACCTCAGAAGGATGTAACCAAACAATTTACCACTGCCTAAACTGTCTAATCCCAGATACCCACATGCCACACCCATCCAAGTTTTGTGACCAAGTTCCGTGTCCAAGTCCCTGACTCAGTACCAACAATGTGGCCAATCCTTCACTACCCCCAAGTCCCCCTCCCAATCTATCTTTATCCCCCCTTTTTTTTACAACTAATACTGTGCAGCACACCCAGTCAATATACCTATGTACACAAAATTATTCAAAACAAAACACATCACCCCCAAGCAGACTCTAGTTCGGTGTCTGTAAGCCTTTCACCGTATTTCTCTATAAAACAAAATCCAAACAAAAAGCTATGTGTCTTTAAGCATTAGCCCACCAGCAGGAGAGCGAAGATCTAAAAGGTTAGGGCACCTCAAAGGACAAACCCCTCCAAAGAGCGGAAGCCCTGGAAGCCCCCAACTTCTTGAATTCCACCGAGTGCGCCTTCACCAGGTCATCCAAAATGTGCCTACTCACCTCGCCCATGGGAAGGATTTTCTGTAGCGTCGCAACTAAACTCCGTGCACACCATATGTGATACCTAACCACTGTAATAACTACAAAAAAAGTACACAGGTCCCTTCTACCCAGGTCTCTGAACATCCTATAGGCACACTATGCATTAGAGAGGCCCGCCAGCCTATGGAAGCTCCCACCCTATTGTACACCTCTATATTGTAGGGGCAATGGAGCAGGAAATGCTCCATGCTTTCCAGCATGTTGGCACCCTCCTCCTGGGGGCAGCCTCTTTCTTCCGAGCTTCTGAACTTCACATGGCCCCTTACATATAGCCTTCCATGGAAGCAATGCCAGGTCAAGTACCAAACCTTCAAGAGGATCCTTACTGAATTTAAAAGACATAACCCTTCCCTCAGATCCCGACATGGGCAATCCTTGAGGGTCAACAAGCTCTGAAAATAGGTTGACAATACCCTCTCACCCAGGAGTTTCCTAGTGAGAGTTCTTATCTCCAGACCCCATCGATGCATGAACTTGAGAGTCAGGGCAACATAAGCCGGGAAATACCCACATGACCTGCCTAAGACCTTCACTCGACCTCCTAACTCCCATTCCTGGAAGTATTGCTGAAACCATTCCTGACAGGAGACTACCCACGGAGGAGAGCCTGCATTCCACAGGCATGCTACATTGATCTTAATAAAGGTGTTCGTTAAGAACACCACAGGGTTAACCATACCTAACCCTCCCTAGTCTCCTTGTGCGGTATGTCACCTCCCTCTTAATTAGGTTCAGCCTGTTTCCCCATAACATCTGGAAAAACAGACTGTAGATCCACGGCCAGAGAGACTTTGGCAAAAGAAACACGCTGCCAAGGTAGATGAGCAATGAGTGCAGGAAGGTTTTGATCAGGCTAACCCTCTCTCTCAGGGTCAAGGACCAACCCTTTCACCGATCCACCTTCTGAGCGGCATTATTCAGCCTGTCCTCCCAGTTTTATATTGGGCAATCACCCTGGCCAATTTCAATGTCCAAGATTTTTACTGTTTCCTGGGGCGTTTGGAAGACTAAAAGTAGGTTCTCCCTCTCCCAACCAGAGGCTTTCGCACTTGTCCTGGTTGATTTTGGACTTGGAAGCTTCCGAATAGCACTCCACTACGGACATCACCATTCCCGCCTCCTGCAAGGAAGAGACAAATATGATGACATCGTCTGTGTAAGCCACAACCCTCAAGGAGGGCGCCGATGCCCCCAGGCCCATCCTCACCCCAGCCAATGACCCACAATCTATCCTCTGCAAGAAGGGAATAATTGTGAACACATTTAACAGGGGGCTTAGAGGACAACCCTGATGCACACCGGACCCCACCTTGAAAGGTTGTCTGATCCATCCATCTTCTTGTACACCTTGAGCAGCACTATGGGAGGCCCGTTCTCAATGTGAAGCGGATCTTTACCTTTTGACAGTGTAACGGACTCGGTAGTGGATCCGCTGGACCACCGCAAGCGATGGAGTAAGCCACGCCAGGGAACGGAGTCTAAGTAGCCCCCAGTTTTCACCAGAGCCCGCCGCAAAGCGGGATGGACTTGCTGCGGCGTGAGGCTACCAGGTCGTTACCCCTGACGTGACTTGCCTGCGGTGGCGGCCGAGGTGCAGCGAGGTACAAAATCGTAATCCAAGAATCGTAGTCGTGGGCAGGCAGTAAGGTCAGGGCAGGCAGCAATGGTTCATGGTCGTAGACAGGCGGTAGGGTCAGGGCGGGCGGCAGAGGTTCGGAGTCGAGAAACGTAGCAAGAGGTCTGGTACACGGCAAGGCAAATAAATCAGGAACGCTTTCTCAAAGGCACAGGGCAACAAAGATCCAGCAGGGAAGTGACGTGGGTCCAAAACTTAAATAGAGACCGCGCCCGGCAATTAGCCAATTACCGGCGCACTGTCCCTTTAAATCTACATGAACGAGCGCGCGCGCGCGCTAGGGGGTGCGCATGCGCATTCCGGCCAGCAGGGGACGCGGAGCGAACGGGAGCGCGGTCAGGTGAGGAGACGGGACGGATGCGACCACGGGCGACAGTAGGGCCCGCGGCGGCACCCGTCCCCGCTGGGGACCTGCCTCGGGGGACACGGGTGCGACCGCGGTCCGTGGACCGGACCGCGGCGCAACCCGTTACAGACAGGATGAGCAGAGCTGACCTTCTCATTGACTTTGGCAGAGTGCCCAAGTAAAAACACTCATTTAATACCTTGTAAAGAGAGGAACCAAGGTGTCCTTAAAGGTCTTATAAAAGTCCAACGTTAAGCCATCAGGCCCCGGGGTCTTTTTGAGGGCTAAGCCTTCAATTGCTCCCTTAACTTCCACTTCTCTAATCTCTCCTGTCAAATTATCAAGGGAGAGGTTTACTCCTGGTTCAGGAACAGCTTCAGCCAGGAAAGCCACGCACCTGTCTGGATCCAGTTCCATCCGACCCAAGAGATGTGAGTAGAACGACCAAACAATCTCCAGGATTTCTGATCTGGATCTTTTCAGAGATCCTGTACAGTCCATTAGGCCCATTACCATCTTACAACTCACTGACAACCTGAAGTTTTTGTAGGGATAGGGTGAGCGGTATTTCTCAAAGTCACTCTCAAGAACCAAGGATGCGTGCCTATCATACTGACATCTCTTGAGCAAGGATTTCACCCAGGAGATCTCCTCACGGCTACCTTCAATCGATACCAACTGCTTGAGTTTCCTTCTTAGATTCTGATACAGGCGATACCTGTTTAGACTCCTAAGACTCGAGGTCTGGCAGAAGAACCTTGCAGCTCTCTTTTTGAATATTTCCCACCACTGTGACTTACTGCTGCATAGGCCCAGTAAAGGCACCTGACTCTGCAGTAAGTCCTCGAAGGATTGTCTGATTTCCGTTTCTTCCAGGAGCGACAAATTCAGTTTCCAATAACCTCTTCCCATGTGAGGGGTCTCTGAAACATTCAAAGGAAACAAAATCATACAGTGATCAGAGAATTCTACCTCGAACACCGACAAAGGTGTTGAGATTGCTTCCTCCTTTAAATAAAACCTGTCTATTTTAGACCTACCATGACTACCCTGATGGAATGTGAAACTGCTGTGGTCTGGGGTGTGCCTGATGTATACATCCTCCAGACGAGCTTCACTAACTATCCTACTCAATGTGGCACCATCATAAGCCACACCTTCGAAACCTCCCCTATCTGAGGACCTCCAAAGATGACTTGCTGGCTCATAAAAAAGAAAGGCTTAATCTTCAAGAAGAGACATTTCCTCCCCCATGGGCTAAGCGGATCATAGACATTAATAAGTCTGAGTTTGATAACCCAACTGCTTTCTACCACTGTGGTAAGAAAGACTGCCACCCCGGCATATGGCTCAGCTGCAAGAGACCAATTAGAAGGTCACCATTTGCTTCCAGCCTTCCTTACGGTCGACATGTGTCAACCTGGTCTCTTACAAAAACAATATATCAGCTTCAACACGGCTGAGAATATGAAAGGCCATATATTTAGCCATATCCGTATATCTAGTCATATCCGATCGATCAATTATAAGTGGGAGCTCTGCTTTCCTTTACCCGGCATCTGTTCTACGGTCAGGAGAATTGAATGGTCTCACTCTAAATAAAAAAAGGGGCAGTGGCAGCATAGACCTGTGGTTTTTCTTTGTTTTTCCTTCTGCTCACCTCCTGATGCCTTTTCTGCGCTGCTGACTTTCTCTTACGCCTCACCAGCTCCTCAGCTCTATCTCCTCTGTTGGTACTCTTTTCTAGGTCTTCTGCCTCGGTAGTTTCTCCCATCTGTCTAAGGACACCGCATTGGCAAGAGAGAGGGCAGCGACTGGGGTGACATAATTCACCACAAAGGTTACACCGAATCCTATCAAGGGATGCAGCTAGATGTCCTATATCCTCACACAAGGTGCACTTCTGCAACCTACATTGGGCAAGTGTGTGGGGTCACCACACCTGTTACAGACTTTCGGTTCTCCCTGGTAAAAGACCTGAATTCTGTCTCTGCCTAAAAAAGTGGAGGATGGGATATGGGTGAAGGTGTTACCAGAGACTCTTAGTTTAACTAAGAAGGTCCATGCCCCCGACCAGATGCCGTACTCATCCCCTCTTGGTTGGGAAATTCATGACCTCTACGTAATGGCCCAGCCAGGTCATTATGTCAAAATTAGAGAGTGACTCATTACTTGTCAGAACGATCTCTATCTTAACATTACTTTGGTAGGAAATTGCCTGGATGTCAAAATCCCACTATTCTACCAATTCTTGTCTCGTCTCATAATGGGACCAAAAGAGCTCAAGGTTCTCAGTCCGCACAAAACTGACATCTAATATCATGGACCCATATGGGTGGATCAGGATAATGATGTAAGATACCCTGAATTCCATCCCAAGCAGGATCCTTACCACCCTTGATCCCTGTGGGTACGCATCTCTGCTTACCCACTTGAAATGGCCCACATTCCTTCTGGGTGCACCCCAGTTGTTGAAGGGGTAGGTGTAAAATCTCCCATGCCATATCTTCTCTCTCGGAAAGCTGTGAGTTCATGTTTCTTTGTCCAGAAGGACAGTGGGACCTCCCTCCCCTCTATGGTAACTGATTCCTTGTGCTTCTTTATGGCCTCCAAAAAGCGGTGCTGATTCTCCTCACTCCCAAAGATCCATGGTGGCAAAAAAAATCTGCTTCCCCCCCGGCCGCCACACTTGCGTAGCTCCTCCCTCCACCCTCACCTGCTTTAGGTACAGCCACAGGACCGGCTGTTTCATTAGGAGCAACTGTAGGTACGGCCGGCGGAGCAAGTGCAGCCGGGGTTCAGCTGGGCAAGCACCCTCCCCCATATCTTCACCAGCATTACCTTCTTGTGTATTTTCTACATTAGTCTCATCCATTTTTTCCAATTAGTTTGTTACAGCATTCACTCCCCCTTCTTCCATTCTTGTACCATTCTCCCCTCCCCTCGTTCCTCCATTTACTCCTTCATTCTTCCCCTACATTTAATCTCTCATTCTCCCTTCTTTTGCTCCCTCAGTCACCCCTTCATTTGCACCATCACTCCTCCATTTACTATTTCATTTATCCCCTCATTCATCCTTTTTCAGATCCTTTCTTTCCCGTGCCCTCCAATTCAATGTTACTGCCCTCGGATCCTGACGTGTTTAGCACAATGGCCATCACCTCCTTGGCCCCGCCCATGGTATCTGGACCATGGATGGTTTCACCAGTACTGACCTTGTCTGCTCTATTCTCCCAATTTCCAAGATTCATTTCCTGCAGTAATTTAAAAAATCATTATGCTGCTCCTGATGCTCACACTGCTTAAAATACCCCATCCAAGATCTCAATGAGTGAAATATTCCAGTCACAGTTCTTTATTCATAACATAGTGGAATGCATTGAGAACAATAAAACATAAAAATGATCAATGAAAATCACAATGAATTTCCCATGGAGTCTGGATTTGTAATGATTCTCAAAATTAAATTGGAAAATTACATTTCAGGCTGATCCAACTTCAGTGGAAATGCCTCAAGTCAAGGAAATGAGGCTCAGTAGTATGTGGCCTCTCATGCCTGTATGAACTCCCTACAATGCTTGGACATGCTCCTGATGAGGCGGTGGAATCTCCTCCCAGACCTGGATTAAAGCATCAGGCAACTCCTGGACAGTCTGTGGTGCAACGTGGTGTTGGTGGATGGAACGAGACATGATGTTCCAGATATGCTCAATTGAATTTAGGTCCGGGGAACGGGCAGGCCAGTCCATAGCATCAACACCTTCATCATTCAGACACATAGATATTATTGGCAAGCTGGAGGTCATTCTGCTGGGCTCTAGCCCTGCTCCTCCTGTTCCTCTCTCATTCACATGTATAACAACTGCACAGAACATTGCACCTACAAGCCTATCTGTATCTGATTTCGCAGCAGTGTAGAAATTCTTTTGCTGGATGCTAACGGTTTTTAGAACATGTTTTTATCGCTTCATAAAATCCTTGTGCTATCGAGCAGGAGAGCTATGGCGAACACACACCAGGAGTCATAGTGTACCTCGCGCCCGTATCAGCATACAAGACAAAAGGTTGGACTTTTAATTTCACCAGAAAGGTTAATGTTTATATTGCTCGAAAGTATTGATTGCTGTACAGTGTGAATACGTACTAAGAGCAATTAAATCGTGAAACATGTTATAAAAATCACAGAAGAGTGGTTGGCGATCTTTTGCATATATTGTGGTTTTTAGAACATGGTCATATCTAAGCCACTTTCAAAGTACGGCCACTCTTCTAAATACAAAGGTGAATTAAAAACAGAATTTAAACCAGGATTGAATAAGGATTACAAAAGGTAACAGCAGGGGCGTAACTAGAGAAGCCTGGGCCCCATCGGATGGGGCCCTCCTCACCCCCGCCTCCTTGATCAGGAACATTTACCGGGATATGCAGTTACTAGATAATAAAAAGGGCAAATACCTCACCGTAGATATCACCATCATACTGCTACCATAAAAATCCCAATATACCAAGACTATACCAAGACCAACATTACCAATAAGACTACTACATAAGGACCTGATTATACTGCCAGAATATGACCGCATATTACCACCACATGGTGACTGAATAATACCCCTAAACTATTACTAATTAAAGATCAGTATACAAAGACCAATATGACTGCCACATGGTGACTATATAGTGGTACTTATCACTGTACACAGGTGCTCTACAGACTGTATATTACCACCATACATTACCACATAGTTGTGGATACCAGTGTACACAGACTTTGTAGAATTAAAAGAGTTAACAGTGCAGTTACATCTTGGGACCCACAGGGGACATTTCTCTGGCGAGTCGTTGACTTTCCCTTTTGTTCTGCATTTGGTCCTGACTGCCATGATGACTTCTCCCGGATACCACTTGTCCCTGCAGATTTGGACACAAATATCTTAGAATCCTCACTTTTCCAGCACCTCACACCCTGCCACCACCTCTGTACAAACTTCCAAGAGGCCCCATATAGGCAGACAGAGTTTAGGTTGCTATAGGGCCCCATATAGGTAGGCAGACAGGGTTTAGGTTAGGCTATAGGGGCCATATGAAGGCAGGCAGGGTCTAGGTAGCTATTGGGGCCCCATATAGGTAGGTAAGGTTTAGGTAACTATAGGGGCTATATTGTCAGGCAGGCAAGGCCTAGGTAGGCAATAGGCCCCATATAATCAGGCAGGGTCTAGGTAGCTATAGGGGCCATATATAGTTGGACAGGCTGGGTCTAGGTAGATATAGGAGTCATATATAGTCAGGCAGAGTCTAGGTAGCTATAGGGGCATATATAGTCAGTCAGATAGGGTCTAGGTGGCTATTGGGGTCATATATAGACAGGCAGGCAGGGTCTAGGTAGCTATAGGTGCCATATACAGTTAGGCAGGGCTTAGACAGGCTAGATTAATGTTGAAAAAAAATAAGAAATCACTTACTCACCTGCCCCACACTCCCTCGATGTGACCAGCTCAGCTCCCGACCAGTCTGTGCTCAGCACTGGCGGCACGATGACATGACATCATCGCGCTGCCCGTGTTAGCAAGGTGGGCCACCGCCTGCTAGACTTAAGGCCTAGCAGGCAGATTGGCAGAGCTAACACCAAGCAGTCCTGCCTTTGAACACTCGGGTTGGAGGGCCTGGGCATTCAGAGACTGCATGCGCTGTTCTGTTCATTGCCGGTGGGAGGAGCAGGACCGAGACTACCAGGGGAGCAGAAGAACTAGCAGCTGCGTCGGGCCTCCTAAGGATCCAGGCCCAGGGCAGCTGCTATGTCTGCTATCCCAGGTAACAGCTATGCTCTTCTTTCCCACTAATAGCCTCACCACCCATCACACTCAGCCACCATGATTTTCCTGTCCTCAATAATTTCAACCTCCGTTTTCCTGAAACTAATTGCCTATCCCCAAAACCCTCTGCTGGGCAATGAGCTCTTCAATTCTCCATGCATTCTTCCCTCTCATCTGTCTGCTGCCACCAACCTGTTTCCCTCTATCAATGTCATCAGCACTAAACAAACCCAACCAAATTACGGTCTATCCTACTCCCATCTATTAACCCTCTCTCTGCTCCTCCTTGCAGCTGGGGATATATCTCCTAAATCCTATGCCCTCAGCACATACCCACTATTGTATCTCCCTTTCCTAACAGATCTTTCATTACAAGCTCTTTTAACCCCTATAACTTAAAACCTATTCCCTTGACCCATACTTCCCCTATAGCAATCTCTGGATTGCAGAACTGCGTACAACAAACTCTCCTACATACACAACCTCTTTATCTCAAGCAACTTATTCTTCCTTGGTCTGACAAAAACCTGGCTCACACCCTCTGACACAGCCTCCCTTGCTACACTCTTTTGGCAACCTCCAAGTCACCCATGCTCCCTGTCCTGGTAACAAGCATGGTGGAGGTGTAAGTTTTCTCCTGTATGATACCTGTTCCTTTGTCCCCATTCCACCTCTACCCTCCCTCCACTCCTTCGAGGTGCACTCTCTCTGCATCTACTCCCCCTCTAACCTCCAAGTGGCTGTTGTCTGCCGACCGCCAGGCCCTGCCACCACCTTCCTTGACCACTACACTTCATGGCTTCTCCACTTTCTTTCCACTGACATCCCCACTATTATCATGGAAGATTTCAACATCCCCATCAACACACCCAACTCATCTGCCAGCAGACTCTTTCACTCTCCTCTTCCTTTGGCCTCCTGCAATGACCTCTGGAACCACTCACAAGGAGGGACACACACTGGACCTCATCTTCACCCACCTCTGCTCCCATCTGACTTCTCAAACTCTCCTCTCCCTATATCTAACAACAACCTGCTTACCTTCATCACACTCTTCATCACACCTGCTCCTCCTGTCTCTTATCTATTGTACCCCTGCAGAATCCTACAAAACCTTAATCCTCACCTCTCTCTACCATATCTTTGTTTGATGACCCAGATGCAGCCACCGCTTTCTACAACCACACAATCTCCTCCACTCTTGATTTGGTCGCCCCTTCACACACAACAGAACCCGCAAAATCAATAGGAAAACCTGGCACACAGATTCAACTAAACAGCTGAAGCGAGCTTCCAGAATATCTGAATGCCGCTGGATGAAAACCCGCTCCACTGATGACCTCGCCTCATACAATCACTTCTCCCCCATTTTTCCTTTCAACAGATGATTTTGCTGCTCACTTTTTAAACAAGATCAAACTCATCAGAGAAAGCTTCACCCCATTGTCCTCACTGCCCACCTCTTATCTGATACAGTCCCCACTGCCAACCACTATACCTGCATAGTCCCCACCACAAGTCTCTATACCTGCACAATGCACTTACCCCCCCAACTGGCTTCTCCACTGTCACTCATGACAAGCTTTCCTGTCTATTCTCCACATTCAATCTCACTACCTATAATCTTGACCCATTGCCATCCCACCTCATCCCAGACCTTCGTGCTCTTATCATCCCTGCTCTCATCCATCTTTTCAACTTATCATTAACCTCTGGCATCTTCTCTTCCTCCTTTAAACACACTACCATAACCCCCATCCTTAAAGCGGTTGTCTTATTACATCGATTCATCTTACCTCAGTCAAGTTTCATTTTTGAATTCAGTGTTTACTGGCTTTACTGGCTACTACTGCCTTGCAGTGATGGGCTGCTGAGGATGTCTATAGCTATAGCAACCAGCGCTGGCGGTCTGTCTGGAGAGATCAAACAGGTCTGTAGCTATAGCAACTTGAGGAGTTGATGCAGCCCATACAAGAGGGGATATCTAGGAATAGGTAGGACAATGTTAATGAGCACATATTGCAAAGTGACTTGTTTTTCCAAGATCCTTTGCAAAAAAAGCAATCCTTGTAGTGAAACAACCCCTTTAAGAAACCATCTCTTGACCCCTCCTCTCTGTCCAACTCCATCTCACTGCTTCCATTTGCCTCTGAACTCCTCCAGCAGCGTCTATTCTGACCTGTCCTCTCATCTCTCCTCAAACTCTTTCCAACCTGCCGCAATCTGGTTTCCGATCCCATCACTCTACAGAAACAGCCCTAACCAAGGTCACCAATGACCCAGTAACCCAGTAATGACTCTCTCTTTCTCCTCTTAGACCTGTCCTCTGCCTTTGACACTGTCGACCATTCCCTCCTGCTACAAATTCCCTCATCCTTCGGCATCACGGACTTGGCCCTTCGCTGGATCTCCTCGTACCTCACTGATCGGACATTCAGCGTCTCTCACTCTCGCATCACCTCCTCCTCTCGCCCGCGCTCTGTTGGTGTCCCCCAGCGGTCAGTCATAAGTCCCCCTACTCTTCTCTATCTACACTCTTGGCATGGGTCAACTCATTTGGCTTTCGGTACCACCTGTATGCTGATGACACCCAGCTCTACATCTCCGGAACGGACAATAACTCTAATCTCCTGGATCCCAGACTGTATCGTCCATAACCTCCTTCTTCTCCTCCTGTCTCTCAAAACTAAACATAGAGAAAACTGAACTTATCATCTTTCCACGTCCCACTCTACCACCCCACCTGATCTCTCTATTACAGTCAACCACTCTACACTCTCACCGATCCCGCAATTCTACTACCTTGGGATAACCCTTGACTCCACTTTGTCCTTCAAGCCACACATTCAAACCCTCACCTCTGCCTGCCGCCTTCACCTGAAAAATATCTCATGAATCCGTTCATTCCTGAACCTTGATACTACGAAAATGCTAGCCCATGCTCTTGTCATCTCCCACCTAGACTACTACAACATCCTTCTCTGTGGCCTCCCGTCTAGCACTCTTGCCTTAAAGGGAATGTGTGTGTTTTCTTTCTATCACCTTTTTATTCTCAGTTACATTTATTTTCATTGTGACAGTTATAACAGAGACTTGTTTGTACGCAGCACTGCCCCTCTTCAGAGACAGCCTTGTGCTGTGTGAGAGCAGGACACACAGGAAGCTGCCATAAAGTAAACAATGTAGATAAGAGACTTGAGAGGATTCCCATCTCATTAGCTTCAGTGAGATCCCTCAGCCATGGTTGTGGAGCCCAGAGGAACAGATACTGAATATCTTCTCAGACGCTCTGTGCTCCAGCCAGGCTGCCAGAGAAGCAACAGAGTCGGGTGGTAATACCTTATCAATTCCGCAGACAAGTGTCCTCCTCTGATATACATCATTCCTCTTTAGTTCCTCCTGTCGTTTACATTGTTCCCTTCTGATATACATCGTTCCTCTTTAGTTCCTCCTGTCGTTATTCATTTCCCCTCTGATATACATCGTTCCTCTTTAGTTTCTCCTGTCGTTTTACATTGTTCCCCTCTGATATACATCGTTCCTCTTTAATTCCTCCTGTCGTATACTTCATTCCCCTCTGATATACATTGTTCCTCTTTAATTCCTCCTGTCGTATACATCATTCCCCTCTGATATACATTGTTCCTCTTTAGTTCCTCCTGTCGTATACATCATTTCCCTCTGTTATACATTGTTTCTCTTTAGTTCCTCCTATCGTACACATCATTCCTCTCTGATATACATCGTTCCTCTTTGGTTCCTCCTGTCGTATACATCATTCTCCTCTTATTACATTGTCCTTCTTTTGTTCCTCCTGTCGTATAACATCGTTCCCCTCTGATATACATCGTTCCTCCTATGTTCCTCCTGTAGTATACATCATTGTCCTCTGATATACATTGTGCCTTCTTAGTTCCTCCTGTCGTTTACATCGTTCCCCTCTGATATACATTGTTCCTCTTTAGTTCCTCCTGTCGTATACATCGTTCCCCTCTGATGTAAATTGTTCCTCTTTAGTTTCTCCTGTCGTATACATCATTCCCCTCTGATGTAAATTGTTCCTCTTTATATCCTCCTGTCGTATACATCGTTCCCCTATGATATACATTGTTCCTCTTTAGTTCCTCCTGTTGTATATATCATTCCCCTCTGATGTAAATTGTTCCTCTTTAGTTCCTCCTGTCATATACATCATTCCGCTCTAATATACATTGTTCCTCTTTAGTTCCTCCTGTCGTATACATCATTCCCCTCTAACATACATTGTTCCTCTTTAGTTCCTCCTGTCGTGTACATCGTTCATAAGATATGTGGACATTCACCACCTGTAGATACCTGTGAGCAGGGATGCAGACATATACTGTGGCGTTTCTTCCGCATATCCATAGTGAAATAGAGGAAGGGTATGTGCACACGGCGTCTTTCAGATGCAAAACGCAGCTGAGTGTTTGGATCCATTTTGGCTGCAGCAGCATAGCACCCTATAGTTTATTATAGGGCTCCTGCTGCGTCTTTCGGACCAAGAATTGAAATGACAATTCTTGGAACAGATGCGAAAGACGCAGTGAGACACGTATCGCCGATCACTAGTGTGAAAGTTGATGCGTGTTTCTAATAAACAGCAATGTAAAATCACACTGCTATTTATTCGAACCTGTTTGGGTCTGTTTGGGGACTGACAGACAGATCCAAACACGTATCGAAAAGCGTATGTTACACGGAGTCAAAGATGCCGTGTGAACAGACCCTAAATGTAATCACAATTTCACTCTGGTTATTCCTTTTTCAGTTATGGATACACAGCAGCTCTGTATGGTGTCCTCAGTCACCAAAAAAATGGTGACTCGGAATCTACAATCCACATCCCCCTCCTTATGCACACAGGGGAGGTGGAGGCATGTGAGGTCACCACCAGACCAGCCCACATTTACAGCAGGCTGTGTTACATGCTCTTTGTACGTGAACCAATATTTTTTTTCTTGGATGTGCTCCCTTTGGTGGCTAAGAGTGGGAAATCTTGAAAATTATTATGCATTTTTTTATATTTACCACAAATTGAATGAATGAAAGAAATATACTAAAAATTTAGACAAAAATGAACACACAATATTTCCCCCCAGCAGTTAGGTAGGTGTATATTGGGCCCCTAGTAGTTAGGTAAGTGTATATAGCCTCCCTATACTTAGGTAGGTGTATATAGGGCCATCTGGTAGTTAGGTAGGAGTATATAGGCCCCCAGTAGTTAGGTACATGTATATAGGGCCCCCCAATAGTTAGGTAAGTGTATATAGGCCATCCCAGTATTAAAGTAGGTGTGTAAATGGCCCAACAGTAGTTAGGTAGGTGTATATAGGACCCCAGTAGTTATGTACAGTAGATATATATATATATATAGGGCCCCCCAGTAGTTTGGTAGGTGAATATAGGCCCCCCAATTAAAAATCAAATATAATAGGCGGTATGACGTCAGCAAGTGGCATTCCAGAGTGATACGCTTAGGGCCTAGTACAGGCAGCTATATTTACTATTTTGCCATAGGCAAACTTAAACTCTATCAGTTCTCTATCTATAAAACACTAAGGGCGACATGTATGATCGGGAGTCGTGCCTGTTTTCTGGCGAAAACTGCGCCGATCCGAATCCCCTGTCAGACGCAGGGATGCGATGTTAGGCGCAGTGTTCGCCACTTTCGGCTGTACCTAACATGAAGAGGCGTGTAATGGGCACGGTGTGGGCGTTCTGGGGCGGGACGCGGCACATTCGAATACTCCGAGGCATGCATGATTGCGGCTCGGCAAAGTGCGGCGCATTGCAGCGCTCGCCAGCTCCGACAGGCAGACCTAGTTGAAGTTGGTCTAAATGAGCCGGAGGAGGCGAAGTGAAACATATAGAAGAACATATAGAAGAAATCCATCTCGGCTCTCAGCGCCGTGTGGCATGGAGTATGATTCCAAAAAAACGTTTTTATTAGGTGTAAAACATTTTCAGAAAAAGAGCTAAAAACCTTCTAAAAAAAAAACATAAAAAAAAATCACTTTCCAAAAATCTAGAACGCCGCAACATCAGGAATTAGGATCTTGGAAATTGCCGGGAAATACAGTAATTCAAATTCTGTAAGCCATTCTCATTGGTCGGCATAAACCAACCAATCAGAATACGAGCGACAGTGACCCATTAAAACCTATGGAAAAGTATTGACCAATCAAATTCAAAGGCGGAACAGTTCAAAATACAGTAAAAATGTAGAAAAGAGCTGATTGGTTGAGCTAGCGGGGGCTTGGCAATCCCGGCCAATCAGAGCGCGAGCTACTTTCTCCCATTGTAGTCTATGGACAGATCGGGGCACTGAAATCTCAGCGCCATGAGGGATGCAGTATTAGTAAATAAATCGTTTTTATTAAGTGTAAAACATTCTCTGTAAAAGAGCTAAAACCTTCTATAAACATACAGAAATAAAATCACTAACAACGCGTTTATCGCCGTCACCTGCGCTACATCAGGAATTGCGATATAGAGAATTGCCGGGAAATACAGTAATTCAAATTCTGTAAGCTCTTCTCATTGGGCGGCAAAAACCAACCAATCAGAATAGAAGCGACAGTGAACCATTATAAGCTATGGAGAAGTATGGCCCAATCAAATGAAAAGGCGGGACAGTTCAAAATACAGTGAAAAGGCAGAAAAGAGCTGATTGGTTGAACCCAGGCGGCAGATGTGAATCCACCAATCGTATGTAGTGTGTCTATTTTGAGTGGAGAAAGAAGGGCGCGATAGAAGGGTGCCCTAAAAGTTATTACTGTCTATGGGAAATATTCTAGTACTGTGATTGGTTGGGGGGAAGAGGGGCTTGTCTAGCTTAGCCAATCAGCGAATGAGCTACCTTCTCATAGAGTTCTATGGGGAAATGAAATGCAGAGCAAGCTCTGTTTGTGATTGGCTAAGTTAAAATAGTCGCGGTTATTTGGACCAATGGGAGAGCGAGCGACGCTCCTATGGGTTTTCTAATGCAATCTATAATAAAACTGTACATGGCCGAAATCAAATGATAACACTCATTAAGTTGTACCGATCTGTATATAAAATTAACAATAATATGGGTGTAACGAAAATAAAGAAATAAAAATGAATTCAATGAGTTAATTTTTATTTCTTTATTTTCGTTAGCCAGTGAACAATAATATGATTTTGATTGGTCAATACTTCTCCATAGGTTAGAATGGGTCCCTGTCGCTACTATTCTGATTGGCTGGGATAGCTAAGCCCCCGCTCGCTCAACCAATCAGCTCTTTTCTGCATTTTTACTGTATTTTGAACTGTCCCGCCTTTGAATTTGATTGGTCAATACTTCTCCATAGGTTTTAATGGGTCACTGTCACTCCTATTCTGATTGGCTGGTTTCTGCCGACCAATGAGAAGAGCTTACAGAATTTGAATTACTGTATTTCCCGGCAATTTTCAATATCCAAATTCCTGATGTTGCGCCGTTCTAGATTTTTGGAAAGTGATTTTATTTATGTCTTTTTTAGAAGGTTTGAGCTCTTTTTCTGATAATGTTTTACACATAATAAAAACGCTTTTTTGATTCATACTCCATGCCACATATGTTTAATGATTTTTCGCTCATTTCCAGCCTGTCTCGATTCGTAATACCTGTTAGGCGCACAGGGGCGTCGCTAGGTAGTTTTGTTCGGGGCACAAGCCCCAGACCAGACTCCCTGTGCCCCGAGTCTCAGAACGTCCGGTTCAAGGTCATTACTGTGACCTGTAGAGCCGACAAGCTGTTCCCCTGGACGCACCAACAGTTCAGAGCAGCAGCAGCTATGTGCAGGCAGGGAGGGGGAGGCGACTGCCCGGGATGACAGGAGCGCCGGCTGCTCACACTGTGAAGGGAGTCTGGAAGCAGCGCGCTGTCCGGCCGTGAGAGGCTCCGCCCCCTGCTGTGCGCTTATGTCGCCCGGGGCCAGACCAGCAAGAAGGACACAAGTGAGTGAGGCGCCTCAGTGCTGAACAATAATTCTAAGTAGTGTAATAAGGGGGAGACAAAATAATGTTCCTGAATGTGAACTGTACTGAATGTGTATGCATGTGTGTATGCAAATGTGTATGTATTGTATTTATGTGTATACATGTGTGTATGTGTTTGTATAGATGTCTGTGTGTATGTTTATATGTGTATACGTGTGTGTGTGTGTGTGTATGGATGCATTGTATGTGTGTGTATGTATGTTTGAATATATGTCTCTGTGTATGTATGTCTCTGTGTAGTCCCTGGAGTCGATTGCTAAGGTCTTAACAATCGACTTGAGGCCTTAAACAACCGACTGGAGTCCGCAGAGTCGATTGCTAACTCTTATCAACTGACTTGAGCTGAGGCCTTAACAACCGGCTTAACGACTGTAAGGCCCCGTTCACACGGCTTATTTGCCGACGGATTGGCGCCGTATTCCGCGCCGGATTTGCGCTTCAATACGGCGCCAATCCGTCGGAGTCATTACGGAAATCCACTGCTCTCATAGAGAACAGTGGAATCCGTCGCTCCTCCCCGCTCGGCAAATCCGCCGCGGGGGGAGAAAGTGAAATGCACATTATTTACGGCATTGTCTATGGGGCTGGGAGCGGCGCCCCCGCCGCGCTCCGGCCCCGCCCCGCCCGCCCCGTATTCACGGCGGATTTGTGCGCTCGATACGGCGCACAAATCCGCCGTGAATAAGCCGTGTGAACACGGCCTTAGCGACTTCACAACGCAGTAAATTATGTGTCCCCCAGTGAAGGTAAAAGGGTCCCCCAGTAAGTTATACGCCCCCCAGTAGGTGGTTATATACTTTATATATCTTCCAGTAGGTAGGTGTGTAGTTTATATGTCCCCCAGCAGGTATATAGGGAGGTTATGGATCCCCAGTAGGTATATAGGCAAGTTATGGATCCCCCGTAGGTATATAGAGGTTTAGTCCCGCAGTATATAGATGCTTATGGCCCACAGGCACGTGTATATTTAGGTAGCTTATAGGCCTCACAGCACATATGTAGGTAGATTATAGCTCCTCCCTGCACGTATATAAGTAGATAATAGCCCCCCTCCTGCACATATAATATTAGATAATAGCCCCCCTCTCCTGCACATATAACAGTAGATAATAGCCCCCCTCCCTGCACATATGACAGTAGATAATAGCCCCTCTGCATATTGACAGTAGAATAGCCCCCTCCCTGCACATATAGCTAGATAATAGCCCCCCTCCCTGCACATATGACAGTAGATAATAGCCCCCCTCCCTGCACATATAACAATAGATAATAGCCCCCTACCCTGCACATATCACAGAGATAATTAGCTTCCTCCCTGCACATATAAAATAGATAATAGCCCCCTCCCTGCACATATAACAATAGATAATAGCCCCCCTCCCTAATTAACATAGATAATACCCCTCCCGCACATATAACAATAGATAATAGCCCCCCTGCCATATAAATAGATAATAGCCCCCCGCATGAATAGCGCTAATTAAAAGTAATACCCTGACAGCACTTACCTGACCTCGCTCCCTGCCGCTGTCGCTGTCGCTGCTCCCGGTCTTTTCTTCAGCGGCGTGACGTCACCAGGCCGCGCGCGGGCAGCGTGATGACGCGCACACCGCCCGTGCACTCCGGCGCGCACAGAGCCGCATCCTGCCTGTGGCTCCCTAGTACTCTGCGGAGCTCTCTGCTCCGCTGAAGCATCTAACTGTATGTGCATCCGGCGGACGCACATACAGTTAGTCCCGCCACCGCTGCCGTCGCCAAGGTCCTAAGCCGCTAAGCCGATAGCTTAGCGACTGGTAGCGGCTTAGGACCCTAACGATCGCCGCTATCCGCCGCCGCCGGGGACTATCTCTGTGTATGTACTGTGTATATGTGTATGTATATTGGTGTATACACACACATATCCACAATATCACCTCATTCACATCAGTAAAACATAATCCTGCCTGTGTGTCCCTAAGGCTATGTTCATACGGTGTATTGTGACGTGTACGGTACGTGCCGCAATACACTGTGTGCTTCAAGAGCTCGCACTGATCAGCACATCTTCTCGAAGCACGGGGGGGGGGGGTGGTGGATGGGGGGGCAACAGCCCGCCGGCCCCATATACAGGCATTTACATGTCACTTAGCTCCCTATGCATACAATACGAACGTATTGTACGCATGGGGGGAGGACGTGTAATCCATAGTTCTGTGTGAGAGCTATGGTTTACCGTAATTACGCCATGTGAACATACCCTTAGACATGTAAACTACAACCTGATGACAAATCATATTTGAATATAATTTTTTATACTTGTCATTTGTCAGGGTTGCGTATGATTTTAGCTGCTGCAGCCAGACTAAGGCTATGTTCACACTGCGTAAACCGCAGGGCGCATTTCGTGGCGTATTTGCGCTTCAATACGCCCGACATGCGCGCCACAATTACTGTAATTCATAGTTCTCACAGAGAGCTATGAATTACATCTCGTCTCTCCCGTGCGTACAATACACACATATTGTACACCGGGGGAGAGAAGTGACGTCACTTCTTCGCGGCTCTGATAGTGGAGGTGAATGGACCGGCCCCCCTGTGCTTGGAAGTACGCGCTGAACAGCATGTACTTCCAAAACACACGGTGTACTGCCCTAAGGGTATGTTCACACAGCATAGAGTGGCGCAGACCTGTGCGCACTGCTATACGCCTGCTGTTGAAAGTACGTGCTCTCCAGCGTGTAATTTCAGCAGCGCTCCGGCCACCTCCCATCCATTTTCACTTTCCTCCTGAAAGAAGCGGCTGGTCACTTATTTTTATGGGCGGGTTCTATGTGCAGGGAAAACAGCAGCTAATCCTAGCCCTCACTGCTATGATTTTACCGTATTTGTGGGGCGAACTTTGGCCGCATTACAGCACAGTTATGCCCCACAAATACGCTGTGTATGTTCACATAACATAATGTTGGTCCGTACTTTGGCGGGTAATTGCTCTTCAATACACCCGAAGTACGGGCCAACATTATGGTAATTCATAGCTGTCACTGAGAGCAACGATTACCTGTTCTTGGGAGAATAAATATTAGTGGGAGCTTCAGAGGGACGCGCTGGCCACAGTTTTTTCTCTGTAAAAACACATGCTGCGGTTCATGGGGCGTAAAAAACACTGTGTGAAACCCACCCTTCTGAGCAAAACTTAACACAGGGCCCGGGCCCCGGATGTTTTGGGACCCTAGCAACGCCCCGTAGGCGCAGTCCCTTCTGCGCCTAAGTCCCGCACTGCGCCTCACACACTGGCGAGGCGCGGTGACCTTTTCACCCCATGTATGAGCGTACCTCCTCGGGCGGCGAATCTTAGGCGCAGTTCCGCACTGCGCCTCACACAGTGGTAAAGCGCGGTGGACTTTACACCGCATGTATGAGCGCACCTCGGGCGTCGACATACATGAGGCGCGGCTTTCACATTCGAGAGCTCGAAAACGTGTGCTCCGACATGGCGAGATTCATACATGTCACCCTAAAACGTAACTTTTATTATGTATAACTCTTAACCTCTATACACACTATTTAAAAACCTGATTTCTAACCTCACCATTTAACCCTTTCTACTTCTGAAAGGGTTAAATGGTGAGGTTAGAAATCAGGTTTTTAAATAGTGTGTAATAGAGCTTAAGAGTTTACATAATAAAAGTTACGTTTTAGTGTTTTATAGATAGAGAATTGATAGGGCATGCCCCCACGGCACGGGTTTTCTGGCAGTTTTTCAGCCGGTTTGCGGTTTATCAAACCGCCTGAAAAACCGGCCGAAAATGAGCACAATTGTGCTCTATGGAAAACCCGTGAAGCAGTCCCTACTGCACGGGTTTTCCGCCCGGCGGCAAAACATAGATTAAGCACCATCTTCTGTCCGGTTTCTGGACGGAAGATGTGCTTCTCAATGGGAGGGGGGAGGGCTGTTCTCCGCTCATCGTGGAGAAAAGCCCCCCCCCCGCGGGCGTGTGGACGGGCGCAAAACAGGACAAATACCGGCCGGCGAACCGGCCGGTATTTGTCCTATGCTGTGTGAGTTTAAGTTTGCCTATGGCAAAATAATAAATATAGTGATCAGAAGTCACTCTCTGTTCTCTTGCAATATTCCCATTTTTTTGGAGACTATTTGACTAGTACAGGCAGTGGCACAATGACATCACTACATCAAGCCGCTGCCTCCAGTGCCCTGAACAGCTAGGATCAGAGTAGGATGCCATTCAGCCACTGCCAGCGGCTGCTGTGATTGCTGCATCGCTGGGTCTCTCATCCTTGAAGAGCACAGGGCGCCAATGTTGAATTTGCCGATCTTGGTGTTCTCTGGCAAATGTGGAGGTCGGGCCCTCATACTTACCTCGTGACAGGGGCGTTGCTAGGGTCCCAAAACATCCGGGGCTCGGGCCCTTAAGATTTTCTGAGTAGGGCTGGGTGCACACGGAATTTTTTGCGTCTCATTGTGAACTGCGGATGTATTTTTACAGAGAAAAACCTTTGTATGTAGATGCTCAGGAGAAATATAAGTGATTACACTGCAGTTACATTTAGTGACTCACAGGAGATGCCTCTGAAGAGTTGTTCTCTTTCTCGTCTTCTTCTCTATCTGTCCCAGACGCCATGACATCTTCTACCGTCCACAACTCTTCACTGAAAAATTTACAAAACAAACATCTTAGACTCCTCATTTTATCAGCATTTCTCTACAATTTCCTATCTCTATACAAACTCCCCATCTATAGTGCCCCAAATGGTAATAATTACCCCCTTATAGGTAAATATTTTCCCCCTATAGCCAGGTAGTTGCCACATCTAGCCAGGTTGCTGCTCCCTCTAGCCAGGTTATTAGCCCCTCTAGCCAGGTTACTGCCTCTGTAGCCAGGTTACTGCCCCCTTTAGGCAGTAATATGCCCCATGTAGCCCGTAATTTACTCCTTGTAGTCAGGTTATTAGCCCCTGTAGCCAGGTTACTGCCCCCTTAGCCAGTAATATGCCCCCATAGCCACATAATATGCCCCTGTGTAGCCAGTGATATGGCCCTCTGTAGCCAGTGATCCCCCCCTGTAGCCAGTGATGCCTCCTGTAGCCAGTGATATGCCCTCTGTAGCCAGTGATATGCCCCTCTGTAGCCAGTGATATGCCCCCCTGTAGCCAGTGATATGCCCCCCTGTAGCCAGTGATATGCCCCCCTGTAGCCAGTGATATGCCCTCCTGTAGCCAGTGATATGCCCTCTGTAGCCAGTGATATGCCCCCCTGTAGCCAGTGATATGCCCCACTGTAGCCAGTGATATGCCCTCCTGTAGCCAGTGATATGCCCCTCTGTAGCCAGTGATATGCCCCCTGTAGCCAGTGATATGCCCCCCTGTAGCCAGTGATATGCCCTCCTGTAGCCAGTGATATGCCCCCCGTGTAGCCAGTGATATGACCCACTGTAGCCAGTGATATTCCCCCCCCTGTAGCCAGTGATATGCTCCCCTGTAGCCAGTGATATGCCCCCTTACCTAATAAAAATAAAATAAAAAAACCTACTTACCTCTGCCCAGTCCGTTCATCCAGGTCCTGCAGCTTGAGAACAGTGTAGGCAGAGTGATGTCATCACGCTACTTACGCCATCTCGCGGGGCCTGGGACCTCCTGAGCCCCGCAGAGCTGCCAGCTTAGAGGATCCCAGCGTCGCAGGGGGTGATGAAAGCGATGCGTCACTCCCCCTGCGACGCCGATGTGTATGTGCAGCGCTTACCAAGTGCCGTACATCCAGGGGGGAAGACAGGACGGGAACGATCCCTCCTGCCTCCTGACTCTGACTGCGCGGCCGATGTGAAACAGGGCCGTCTTAACAGCATCATGGACCCCTGGGCAGAGCTGTTCACTGGGCCCCCCAACCAACATTTATCAATATTCTCTAAGGGTATGTTCACACGGTGTAATTGCGGGGTGCATTTTGCGGCGATTTGCACTTTAATACAGCCGAAATGCGTGCCACAATTACGGTAAAGCTGATTGGTTGCTATTGGCAAAAAAAACATACTATTATACCATTTTGATGAATGGAGCCCATTATGCTTAACCCCAAAAATCAATGACGCAGCTGTTTGAGGACCTGTATTATGCGGGAGAACTTGTATTTTTGGGGGAGTAGTTTGAGTTTACATGTTAACTGCCGCATAATTCTTTAAAAAAAAAAAAATTTCATCATGATTAGAAAAAGTGTTTTTCAGCATTTTTTTTTATTATTTTTTACACTATTCACATTTTACACCAAATAACCTGCTAGATTAATTCTAAAGGTTATTACAGTCATGTAGATACCAAATATTTGTACTTTTTATGTAATGTATGCTCAACACTTTTTTTTACTTTTTTTTGTACACTTTATGTTTTTTCCTTCTTTTTAGAGTGCGCACATTATAGCTGGAATACGTCCCAGTCATTACGGTAATCCACAGTTCTCATAGAGAACTATGGATTACGTCTCCTCTCCCCGGGCGGGGAGATAAGTGACATGTGAATTACCAGCGGCGTATATGCGCCGCTAGTAATGATAGTCTATCCACACGGCGTAATTGCGGGGCGTAATTAAGCACTGCAAATAAGCCATGTGAACATAGCCTAAAGGGTTAACGTCATTTTCTTTACTAAATAAAGTGTTTTTATTGGGGAAATAGAGGTGTTGTGCAGATTTTTTTATTTTATTTGTTATTGACTTTTTTTAAAGTCCCAATCTGTGATTAGGATTGACTGCATGCTGTAACATAACTTTATGTGGTCAGCCATCCTGTGCCCCCAGGCCATGCAGCACTACTCATAAGTTCTATAGACTGCTTCATGACCTGGGGGCACAGGATGGCTGACCACACAATGTTGTTATATGACAGAGCATGTGGTCAGCCATCCTGACTGTGTCACTGCCCCATAAAGTCCCTGTACCTTTATCAGAGGTGCTGAGCCGGGACCCAGAGGAACACAGCAGCTTCATAGACCTCGCTGACTGTGGACACAGCGAGGTGACTGGAAGGGAGACAGCCGGGAGGGGGACAGCCAGGAGGGGGGAGCTGGAGACGGGATGAGGGGGAGGAGGGAGTCAAGAAGTCTGAGCTCTTACACTTCCTGGCGGGGGAGGAGACGGACGGGAGGGCGGAAGCTGCAGCTCTGCTCTCACTGCTCCGGAGTTATTGCCGCGCAGGCAGGACAGGAGCAGAAGCAGAGACGCAGCCTGGAGCCGCCGAGATTCGGGGCACAGGCAGATTCATTCGGGGCACGAGCCCCGAATGAATCTGCCTGGCGACGCCCCTGCCTCGTGAAGATTGTTTCTGACAGTTTGAGGAGACACATGGAGATTGGTGGCTGCTGGAGCTCATTGTGCAGGGCTCTGGCCCCTCTCTTCCTGTTTCTCCGTGCATAAAGAAGGAGGTAGCGGTCTTGCTGCTGGGTTGTTACCCTCAGACGGCCCCCTCCACGTCTCCTGGTGTAATGGTCTGTCTCCTGGTATTCGGTCCATGCTCTGGACACTGTGCTGACAGACACAGCTAACCTTCTTGCCACAGCTCACATTGATGTGCCATCCTGCACTACCTCAGCAACTTCTGTGGGTTGTAGACACCGCCTCATGCTACTACTAGTGGTGAGAGCAATGACGGAATGCAAAAGTGACCAAAACAACAGGGATGAGAACAAAGAAATGGTCTGTGGTCACCAGCTGCAGAACCACCTCCTTATTGGGGTCGTCTTGCTAATTGCCCGTTATTTCCACCTATTGTCTGTGCCATTTGCACAACAACCTGAGAAATTGATTCACAATCAGTGTTGATTCCTAACTGGACAGGTTGATTTCACAGATGTGTGATTAATTTGGAGTTAGATTGTGTTGTTTGTGTTCCACAGTGTGTGTATATTTGTATATATGCTCCTGTTCACAATTATAATTTTAGTCTGCAATAGATAATGTCACGTAACTTAAATTTTTTTAAATTCATAACAAAAAATCTGATTTACCATCACATTTCTAAAAATAGGCACCAATCTGTCACTTATAAAATCATTTGATTCATCCACGAATTGTATTAACTCCTTCCTTTTAATTTATTGGATATTGATTATTTATTCATTATTTATTTACTGTATTGTTTAAGGCTTCGTTCACACGGCTTATTCTGGGACAGATTGCAGCCGTACTGCGCGCCGTATTTGCGCTGCAGTACGGCTGGAATCCGTCCCATCAAGGTAACCACAGTTTCTCATAGAAACTAGGGGACCCCGTCCCCCCCCCGCGGCGAACCGCCGCGGGGGAAAAAAGTGACTGCAAATTATTTACGGCGTTATGCACCGTGAATAATGATGCCTATGGGGCCCGGGCCCCCCCGCCCCCCGTGCACGGCTGCCGCCTAATTGGGGGGCGAAGTCAGGGTGGCCTTCGCATTCTGGGGCCTCCCCCGTGCCCAGACAAGTGGGATACAATTTACGACTTTTTAAAAAAAGCTCCTGGGGAGTACTAGGGGGATGTTTAAAAAAGATATAACAAGCGCGGGAGTACTTTCATTTTTAAATGTTTATGGACCTACCACAAAACTTTTTTTATCCCTTTTTAAAAGATTTTCTTTACCCCTTTACCACATTTGCCGACTCTACTCAGGCGATCTCCGCGCTCACAAGGGGGAGCCCAAGATCGCGGCAGAAACCACGGTAAATTACTGCTGGATAAACCCGCATCCCCACGGCCGGATGAGCTCCCCGGGGGGGATTAACCCCCTCAATGTCGCAACATCTGGTGGCGCACGCACGCGGGGGGGCATAGGAGCTCCGCTCCCCGCATCCCGGCGCTAATGGCGCTCAGCCCGCACTACTCCTACCAATAGCCCGGTTTCTAAATGACAGCATCCGGGTTGCCCTGGTACGTCACGATCCCCAAAAAGCATTGTGGCCATTGAACTGACAGTTGCCGGGACCAAAAACACAAAGCTGGTGCGATCTCCTTTTGCATGAACTCGACATCGTTCATGAAATTTCCCCCTTGGGGAAAAGGGGTAAAAAGTTTGAAAAAGTAAAACAAAAACACAAAAAAAAAAAAACATTACACCGCCCTTTTCCCCTTTAAAAACCCCAATCGCCCAAAAAAGATAAAAAATAAATAAAGTCCCCATATTTGACTCCCTCGTAGCGACCCCCATAAATCTGTCATGTTAATTAACCCGTACTAACGCCGTAAAAAAAACCCCCCAAAAAAACATCACAGAATTGCATTTTTTTTACCCCACAGCACATAAAATGAGTAAAAAGTCACAAAACTCATACAACAAAAAAATACCCAAAAATTTAAAACGCAGTTCATCCCGCAAAAAAAAACCCCTTACACAGCTCTGATAACAAAAATTTAAAAAGTTCGGCTATTAAAGATAGGATGCAAAATATTTTTTACACAATAAAAACCTTTTTTTTAAAAAAAAAATTTGTGCTTTAAAAATAAAAAAACACATAAAGGGTATCCCCGAATCGTTCAACAACAAGTAAAACCAACTTGTCACGGATACTGCAGTTTGAACGCTTTTTAAAATAAAAATAAAAAACACTGCTAGATTGCGTATTTCTTCACCCTGCCTCCAAAAAAAACGGATTTAAAAAGCATCAAAAAAGTCTGCCCCCCCAAAAATGTTACCACACAGCCCCCCGAAGGGCACAATAAAAATCAACTCATCTCTAAAAAAAAACCCCAAAACAGCTCCGTATCCCAAAAAATTAAGAACTAGGCTGTAAAAATAGAAAAACAAAAAACGCAACTTTTAAAAACTCCTTCTATTGTTTAAAATAATAAAACAAAAAACTATATAAAATTTATATCTTGTCGGGGGGGGGGGGGGGGTCGGTAGCAGTTTATTTGGGGCACAACCCCCCGGATGATACTGTCTTCCCCCGAGTCTCGCCGGGCTCCAGGCGCTCCGGGTGCGACAGTCCTTAAGGCTGCACGTACATACTTGCAATGCTCTGGGGAAACGTCAGGGAGAGTAAAACAACATCCCCAAACCCCCGAGAGCTGCTAATGTCCCGCACGGCTGCTGCTGCTGCTCACAAGTGTACACTCGCTGGATTTAACCCGCCCCCAAGTCGGAGGAGAGAAACCCAGCCTGTAACAAGCAGCAGAGCAGCGCCGGGTCCCAAGACGTGGGGTGCAGCTCCCCCTTCCATCAGACAGCCATAATTGTGCGGGGTTTCCCACAGCAGCTCAGCAAGCTGACCCCATAGACAGTGACAGCACAGGAAGAAAGCAGAGGGGAGAAAATTCCACCTAGAGTTTCTGGGGAGGAAGGGTGCTGACTGTGGGGGGGGAAGGTGCTGACTGGGGGGAGGGAGAGGTGCTGACGGGGGGGTGGCCCGGGAGGAGAGGGGAATGCATGGGAGTGGCTGTAAATATGTGCGAAAAAGGTAATTGCTGCGGGGGGGAGAGTTTTAGATGATGGGGAAACAGAAAGACGATAAAGGGGGGAGTTTTAACATGAACAAGTGACTGGGCTGTAAGACAAAGGGGGGAGATGGTGCTGCAGGAGAAGGCTGTGGGGATGATGGTTGGTGCTTCAGGAGAAGAGCTGTGGGGGAATGATGGGTGGTGCTGCAGGGAGAAGATTTGGGGCTGTGGGGATATTGGTTCAGGAAAGGCTGTAGGGATGAGTGGGGTGCTGAAAGGGAGAAGAGCTGTAGGGATGATGGGGTGGGCAGGAAAAGCGGGGGGCTTAGGGATGAGGTGTGGGGGGGGGAGAAGAGCTGGGCTTAGGGATGGGGTGTGGTGCGGAAAACTGGGCTGTGGGGATGATGGTGTGGTTGGCAGGAAAGAGTGTAGGATGAGGGGGGCTGCAGGGAGAAGAGCTGTGGGGATATGGGGGTGCGCAGGGAAAGAACGGGGCTGTAGGGATAAAGGTGGGTGCTGCAAGAGAAGAGAGGAGCTGGGGGGAGGTAGGGAATGGTTGCTGCAGGGGAGAAAAATTGGAGCTGGGGAGGTGGGGATGATGGTGGGGTGCTGCAGGTAGAAGAGAAGGAGCTTGGGGGGAGGTAGGGATGATGGGGGGGGTGCAGGGAGAAGAGAGGGAGCGGGGGGGGGGGATGATGGTGGGGGTTCAGGGAGAAGAGATGGAGGGGGGAGGTAGGATATGGGGGATGCTGCAGGAGAAGGATGGAGCTGTGGGGAGATAGGGATAAGGGTGGGGTCTGCAAGAAAAAAATGGAGCTGTGGGGAGGTGGGGATAAAGGGGGTCGCAGGGAAAGAGCTGAGGGATGAGGGTTGTGGTGGCAGGAAAAGCGTAGGATGAGGGTGAGGGCTGCGGGGAGAAGAGCGAAAAGGGATGATGGGGGGTTCGGCGGGAGAAACTGGGGCTGTGGGGATGATGGTTGGTGCTGCGGGAGAAAGCTGGGCTGTAGGGAGAGGGGGGTGCGCAGGAGAAGACGTAGGGGATGAGGGGTTCTGCGGGAAAGGGGCTGTAGGAGATGGTTGGTGCTTCAGGGAGAAGAGCTGAGGGATGATGGTGGGGTGCTGCAGGAGAAGACTGGGCTGTAGGGATGATGGGTGGTGCGGGGAGAAGAGTGTGGGTGATGGTGTGGTGCTGCGGGAAAAGCTGTAGGGGAGAGGGTGTGGTGCGGGGAAAGGCTGGGGCTGGGGGGGATATGGTGTGGGTGCAGGGGGGGGGGAAACTGGGCAAGGAGGGTTGGGTGGGCAGGGAAAGAGCTGGGGGCTTAGGATGTGGTGGTGTGGCAGGGAGAAGAGCTGTAGGGATGATGGTGGGGTGCTGCAGGGAGAAGAGCTGTAGGGATGATGGGGGTGCTGCAGGGAGAAGAACTGGGGCTGTAGGGATGATGGTGGGGTGCTGCAGAGAGAAGAGATGGAGCTGTGGGGAGGTAGGGATGATGGTGGATCCCTGCGGGGAAAGAATGGAGCTGTGGGGAGGTAGGGATGATGGGGGGTCCCGCAGGGAAAGAATGGACGTGGGGCGGTGGGAATGATGGTGGGGGGGCGTCGGGGAGAAGAGATGGAGCTGGGGAGTAGGGAATGGGGGGGGTGGGCGGGGGAGAAAGATGGAGCGGGGGGGAGGTGGATGATGTGGGGTGCTGCAGAGAAAAAGAGATGGAGCGTGGGAGATAGGGATGATGGTGGGTGCTGCAGAGAGAAGAGATGGAGCTTGGGGGGGTAGGGGATGGGGGGTGGCTGCAGGGAGAAGACTGTAGGTTTGAGGGTGGTGCGCGGGGGAGAAGAGCTGAAAGGGATGATGGGAGGTGCGCAGGGAAAAGGGCTGTGGGGGATGATGGGGTGCGCAGGGAGAAGAGCTGGGGCTGTAGGGATGATGGGGGGTGGTGCTGCGGGAGAAGACTGGAGCGTAGGGATGAGGGGGGTGCTGCGGGGAGAAGAGAAGAAGGTGGGGAGGTAGGAGATGGGGGTGCTGCAGGAGAAGAATGTAGTTTGGGGGGAGGTAGGGAGAGGTGGGATGCTGCAGGGAGAAGAAAAGGACTGGGGGGGTGGGGGATGATGGTGGGGGGTGCAAAGGGGGGAGAAGAGATGGCACTGTGGGAGGTCGGGATGATGGGGGGGGGTGCAGGGAGAAGAATGAAGCTTGGGGAGGGGGGATATGGTGGAGTCTAAAGGGGGGGGAAAGAATGGAGCTGGGGGGAGGTAGGGATGATGGTGGAGGTGCTGGGGGGGAGAAGAGAGGGAGCTGTGGGGGGGAGGGATGTGGGTGGTGCGCGGGAGAAAGATGGAGCGGTGGGGGGGTAGGGATGATGGGGGATGCTGAAAGGGAGAAAGATGGACCTTTGGGGGGGTAGGGATGATGGTGGGGGTGGTGCAGGGAAAAGAGAGGAGCGGGGGATTTGGGGATATGGTGGGGGTGCGCAGAGAAAAGGGAGCTGGGGGGAGGTAGGGATGAGGGAGGGGGGTGAAGCAGGGAAAAGAGAGGGAGCTGGGGGGAGGTAGGGATGAGGGTGGGGGGTGCAGGAAAGAGAGGGAGCTGGGGGAGGTGGGGGATGATTTTTTGGGGGTGGTGCAGGGGAAAAAGAGGAGCGTGGGGGGTAGGGATGGGGGGGGGTTGGTGCGGGGAGAAAAAAAGGCTGTGGGGGGGTAGGGATGATTGGGGGGTGGTTCCGGGAGAAGAGATGGAGCTGTGGGGGGGTGGGATGATGGTGGGGTAATTGCAAAGGAAGAAATAGAGCGTGGGAAAGTAAGTAACGAAAAATGCCGAAAGGGGGACAGGTGCTAAAAAGGAAGGAAAAGTTTTTGCGGGGGCAGAAAAAGCCCTCGCACAAGTCCACCTGCGTAACACCCGCTCTGGCAGCACATGCTTTTTGGAATTCATTTGTTTTAAAAACACATAAACTGGCCTCTGGGCAGTAAAATAATCACTTTCTGAAGTTCTGCATGCTGAATGTCACCCTCTGCAGTAGAACCTTACATAGGATCTAAAACCCCAAGCGGGCCCCGCAATAGAAATGGGCCCCTGCTATGAAAATAAGAAGACCTCAAGCTTTCCGGGGCAAACCCAAAAAACCCCTTTTTCGTTTCCAAATTTACTCGAACTGCTTTGGGATTGCAAGTAAGCGGTAAGGGCACTTTGTGCCTTATGACATTTTTTTCGTGAATTACTTGCTTGTACAATAAGTTTGTTTTAGGCTTTTTTAATTTTATCAAGGGAAAAAAAGTAATAGTAAACATACCATAAGACATCCAACAAAGGACAAACGGTGTTCCTTTTCTCTTTTATGTTGGTTGGGCTTGCCTTTCTCTTTTACTATGTGTAATTTAAAAAAACCAAAACAAAAAACAATTTTGGGCAGATTGCCAGCCTGCCTATGCAGGGAAACTGATGCAGGAGGGTGGTCCCCCACTTTTGCGGGATGGGGATCTTGACAACCGGAAAGCGGGGGATCCCCCATCCTAACACCTTTCCTCAGAACGCTAAACTGTTGGGAAAAGGGGTGGTTTGAAAGTGAAAAGGGGTTGTCATGTACAAATCTGGTGTAATTAGCAAATCTCTAAGCAGCACCAAAAGGGCTTCAAGCAAGACTCCCGTACACTTTCAAAATTTTTTAAATTTGACGAGGACAAACGCAAGCAAGAGCGAACGCTCCCGCCAACGAAAACTCCCGTAAATCCACGCCAGGGAATGTCAGTATGCCATAAAAAACTGCCTCCGCAGGTATACTTTAAAAACCGCCGTGCTGGGGGGAAAGACAGACCCAGCGGAGCTTTTTTGGGAGCTTAGGAAGGGGAGACTGGTATTTTTTTATTTAAAATGCCCATTACATCATAACATATACTGGGGGGCCAATAACTAACTTTACTGGGGGCCTGTAACTACATAGCCATATACGGGGCCATTAAAATACCCACCATAAACTGGGGCCATACCCTCCCAGCATAATTTGGGGGCCCAAAATTTAAAACCTACCCATTGGGACCCTATTTCCTGCCACTAAACTGGGGACCCTATTACCTACCTAAACGGGGCCCTAATTTCCTGCCAATTAAACTTTTAGCCTTTACCATATACGACTGGGGGGGCCCCAACTCTAATTATCTCTCAAATAAACCTTCATATACCTAAATACCTACCTAAACCCTTTCCAGGAAAAACCAAATTTAAACTAACTACTGGGAGTGGGTCTCAAAGGAACCCCATCCCGCACAGAGACAACTGGCTTCAAAAACTCCCAGAGGTAGGTAGGGATATAAATGCGGGAAAAAAAGAGGACGAGTGACCCCGGGGGGGAAGTCAACATGGCATCTTTGGGCCCCAAAAAAGAAGGGAAAGTGAACGAATCCATCAAAAAAGACTCTCCTGTGAGCACTAAAGAACTGCAGTTTGATCCTATATTTTTCAGAGCTTCATACAACTAATCATATGGGAAAAATTTAGAAAATTAGGGGACAGGGCAGAAAATTTTTTCCCGTAAAAAACATGCCACAATTTACATTGGGCTAAAAAAACTGTGTGAAAACCCAGCCCAAGCAAAACCTAACACAAAGAGCTCGGGCCCCGGATGTTTTGGGACCCTAGCAATGCCCCTGATCATTGTAATTGTACAGACCCCCATAGTAAAGTTATCCCATCATTTATCCCGTATGGCGAATACTGAAAAAATGAAGCCCAAAAAATGGCGGAACTGCGTCCCCCCCCCCCCCATTTCTACGGCCCAAATGCTAAAAAAAAACTAGGAACACCTGTGCGCCCAAATGCAAAAATACACCCTTAGATGAGTTTCCCTTGAGGGTTGTTGAATCCAAAAATGGGGGCAACTTCTGGAAGGTTTCACCTGTTCTAGTACTTTGGGGGCTTTGCGGCTGTGACACGGCCCCACCAATATCTGTGCTCCAAAAGCCAATTAGCCTCTCCTCCCTTATAAAACCCCCTGCCATGCGCCCAAAACAGCAGTTTAAACACCCACATGTAGGGTATTTGCCGAACTTGGAAGGAAATTGCGTAACACAATTTTGGGGCTTTATTTCCAAGATTCCTGTGTAAAAATTAAACATTTTCAGCTAAAAAATTGCAGATTATTTGGAAAAAAATATATATTTTTTTTTTTTTCAGAGCTGAAAGCTAAAAAAATTTGTGAAACACCTGTGGGGTCGATATCCCTCACTGCACCCCGGGAAATAAAATTCCGTAAGGGGTGTATTTTTCCCAAAATATAAGGGTCTTTTAGGGGTATTTATTAAGTTTTGGAACCTTAGGGTGTCCCCCAAACCTAAAAATGACCTCTAAATAAAATCGTAATGAAAATGAGGCCCAGAGTCCATAGGTGCTCCTCCTATTTTTGGGGCTTTTGGTTGAGCCAAAAATTTGCACTAGGGCCACAATGGGATATCTCTGAAAACGGCAGAATCTGGGGAAAATCAATTTTAAAGGGTTGCATTTCCCTGATCACATTTACCGTATTTTGTCAATAATGTAAAAAAATTTAAAATCTGCAAAAAAAGTGTGAAATTTTGAAATTTCACTTCCACTTTGCTTTAATTCCTGTGAAACACCCAATGGGTTAATAAGCTTTCTAAATGCGGTTTTGAATAGTTTATGGGGTGTAGTTTCTTAGATGAGGTCATTTATAGGGGTATCTAACATACAGGTCAATCAAAGTCACGTTTTGAACTGGACTGGTCCCCAAAAAATGTATATTGCAAATTTTCTTTAAAATTTGAAAAATTACTACTAAATTTCTAAGCCCCCTAATGGCGTTAAAAAAAAAAAAAAAAAAAAGACATTTAAAAATGATGCCAAACACAGCAGACATTATGGTAGATGCTAGTTTTAAACTATTTTGAGTGGAATAACTATCTGTCTTACATGCAGAAATTTTTGAAGTTTGAAATTGGTAAATTTTTCATATTTTTCACGATAATTTGATATTTTTCACAAATAAACAAGCATTTTATGGACCAAAATTTCTTACTATCTTAAAGCACAATGTGTCATGAGAAAACAATCTCTGAATCACATGGATCGGTTAAAGTGTCGAAAAGTTTTTCTCACATAAAGTGACACATGACAGATTTCAAAAATGGGGCTCTGTCAGAGAGGCCAAAACTGGCTCCGTCAGTAAGGGGTTAATCTTGGATAGCAGGGGAGTGAAATTTAAGTCAAGAACGGTATCAAGGTTTGATGCTATACAGACCCCCAAGTATCTAAATGAGGTGTCCTCCCAAGAGAAGGGGAAGTAACAGATGCTCCATGGCCAGAATATAGAGAATGGGGGAGAGAGGACATCCCTGTCTGGTGCATTTTCCAATTGTCAGGGGGGCGGACAACATCCCATTCACCCTGACCTTGGCTTGGGGGGAAGAATACAAAGCCATTACCCCACCTCGCATCACTGGGCCCAGACCCCAAGACTCCAACATCCCACCCAGGAAAGGCCACGCGATCCTATCGAAGGCCTTTTCCGCATCAAGCGACAGGAGAAGGCACTGGATCTTTCGTGAATGAGCGTGATGTATCAAAGAAAAGGTTTTAAGCGTATTGTCTCTCGCCTCCCTGGAGGGCACAAATCCCACCTGATCCGGGTGAATGATATCATTAAGCAATGGGTTTAATCTATTTGCCAAACAGTTTGGCGAAAATTTTGCGTCCGTTTTGTTTAGCGATAAAAGGGCGATAATTTGGCATTGTGCTGGGGTCCTTGCCCTCCTTTGGGATCCCACAATGTGGGCTCTTTGAAAGGCTGCATAAAAAGGGTGCCCCCACGATGCCACTTTTTAACGTCCGGAGTGGGGGGCAACCCAGCCGGCTTTAAGGCCCATATAGAAAAAAGGCCCCGTGTAGCCATCCGGCCCGGGCTCTTGACAGCGGGGCAGCGACGTATACCCCACCTTTCACCCCCTTTCTCCAAAAAGGGGGTCCCCAAGGGTGAGAGACTCAGCAGGGGGGGGGGGGGGGGGGAGACCATTCGAGCCGGGTAGTCACGCATTGAGCCTGGAACATCAGGAGGGGGGAGGTTTAAGCTCGAAAAATAGTCATGGAAGCCTCCAATATATCCTCGGTAAGGTGAGTGACCCTTCCCTCCAGGGTTTTGATAGAGGGGACATATAGTGTGGCCCTTTTGTCCCTGAACGCGCGGGCTAAAGATTTATCCGGTTTGTTGTTCAAGTAAAAAAGGAACTGGAACATTTTTCGAAAAACCCTTTTGTGCCTTGTGCTCATGAGCTGGGGATGTCTGTCATGTCTGGATGATTCTCTTAAATCCGCATCCAAGCCCGAGGCTTTATGTGTGGCCTCCATGGAAGCAAGTCGCGTTTAGGAAGATTAAGTTTGGCCCCGGCCCCTTCTTGGGCGGCGCCTTTTTTTATTAATACTCCCCCTAAGGGGGGGATTTCAGCCCTCCCATTGGGTTTAGGAGGGGTGGGATCGGAGGAGGGGCTGAGAGGAAGACTCTATCGAGCCTGAAGGCAGATGACAAAGAGAGTCTGAGAGGAGAGTTTATTCAGCTTCCAAGAGAAAGGGGGAGTGGGTAAGGCCCAAAACAATGGGAAAGGGGCGTGGTCAGAATGGAGGGGATTCCCCACTGGGCTGACACCACAATGTAAAGCGAATGTTGTGGCAGGATGTTAATTAACGTGTATAGGAATTGGAGGAAAAGAGAGAAAATATAATTTCCCCCTCCGGCGGGTGTAATAGACGGGACACATCCACCCGCTGCATTCTGGACAGCTTCTTGATTTTTTAAAGTACAAGGCCCCTGAGGGGAAAGCCCGATGAGGTGTCTAGAAGGGATTTAAGGCCAAGTTCATGGGCCCCCCCAACAGATTTGTCCCTGAGCAAAGCTAAAAAAGGCATCCAAATATCTTTTTAAAAAGGTCAGCTGGCCCCGTTTGGGCGCATATACGTTTAGCCAGCGTGAACCTGACCCTGAAGGGCAATTTTTGCAAAGAGAGCCCAGCATCTTCCCCGGTATGTATCCGGACGTGACAGGCAGCGATTTATGGAAAAATATGGCCACCCCTGACCTTTAATGGGGATGACTGTTATGGCCACCGGGCAGGGAAGTCCTTTTTTTATAGGACTGTAGCTGCGGGAGAGAAGGTGGTTTTTGAAGAAAAAACAATGTGAGACTTCGTTTTTAAGGGGATTAGGGTTTGCAATTTTTTTCGGGGGAATTGAATCCCCTTAAAAATTAAGGGACAAAAGGGGTATTTTCGCCATTTTATATCTATCAAAAGGGGAAGAAGGGCCCCCCAAATACTAAAAACCCGCTGGGGCCAAAAAAAGGGAACAGTCCATAAACAGTAAACCCAAAAAGAAAGGCCCCCAATAGAAAAAGGCCAATAACAAAAGGGGGGAGATAACTAATGCAATAGCCATTTGGAACCCAAAAATGGCCCCCCCCAAAATGGAGACCCCCATAGATGCAGAGACTGAAAAAAAAAAGAGCAGGCAGTAGCTTATACAAGTAAAGGGGGTTGCCACACCGCTAAAAGTCTGCAGTGTGCAATCCTCCAGAGACACTCGAGGTCAGTTCATTGATAAAGGCATCCCACCCGGGGCAAGCCCCCCAAGGCAACCTACGAATGTGGGAGGAAAAAACTCCCTGAGATACAGACAAGGAGGTAAGCCAAGGGGGGAAAACCCTGAGAGAGCCCACCCCACCAAATACCGGGACCAAAATGTCTAAAAAAAAAAAACACATGACCCAGGGCCCTACACAACAGTCGAGGGAGAAGACCTCAAGGGGTCCTCAACCCCCGATGCGTGTCGGGGGATATGCCACAAGCCCCACAATCCAAGCGTCCAGTCAAATTAAAGGAGTCAAAGAATCTCCCCAGGGGCGCCGACATTGGTTAGACCCCACCAAAATGAACTCGCTATCAGGCAAGTCCATTAAGTCCAGCCAAGAAACTGGAAACCAAAACCCAAAAAAAGGTTTTTCGAATGACACGGACACAAGACTGGTTCCCCAAATGAGGCCCCCCCTCGGTGGTTGGGTATCCAGGGGTCCCCGGGGCGCCCAGGCCTTTGGGGCTGCGATGACAACTGGGTTTTTTCCCAAATAGGGTTTTAAGGGGTATGGCCCGTGACAGTCCAGGAGGGCACCCCCGGGGGGACCCCGAGCACGGGTTTTAAGGCCGGAAGACCCCATGGAAAGAAAGGGAATCATCTTGTCAAGATGCTTAACTTGGGGGCAAAAGGGAAAGCCCCTCTGTAGGGTATTTTGGATTTGGGGACCGCCAACAAAGGTTTTTTAAATGCCGCTCCATGCGCAGATGCGGCGATAGGTTCCGGGAAAAAAAGGCCCACTGGACCCCCCAAACTCAAGTCGTTGGGATCAGACGGGCTTTAAAATGTCTCCCCCTTCAGAGTAAAATGGTGAATCCCCGCAGATAAAAGTCCTGCGGGGCAAGGGTCTTTCTTGCGGGCGCAACGCCCTGTGGGCCCTATTGAATTCAAAGGGGCTCCCCTGGCCGCCCAAGGATTCGGTTAAATTTGTATGTCTGGTAGGAGTGAGTGCCCTGTTTGACGATCCGGGGGGCCTCCCCAATCTTATATTAAATTTCGGCGGCTGCTTTTTCCTCCAAGTCACCCAATTGGGTGGTAACTGGAGCTTGCGGGTATGCCCTTTTAAAAGAAGACTGTAGGGTGGGGGTAAATGAATGTGACCTTGAGTTTTTTCCAGCTGAAAAATTTTACTTTTAACCCACCATTTTAGTTTGGACCGGAAAAAATTTTGTTCCAGGTTTATCTCAAGCCTGAGTAAAATGCAGGCTTTCTTGGATGGAAAAAAGGGGAGAGTAGGGCTTTGCAGCTCAGGATGTTTTTCTAGGCATGAGCGCTCCCCGGGTGGAAAGAGGCCTGGTTCTGGGGGGGAAGAAATCGCCCCAGACTGCGAGGGGAAGGAAGGCTGATTTTTGGGGCGTTGACATGGGGTAGGGGCTGCCTCCCCAAGTGGGGAGTAAGAGCGAGATGCCCAGGAAGGTTTCCTCCTACAGGGCGCACAGCGAGTACGTTTTTCACGGGAGGGCCCGTTGGGCTCAGAACACAGATGGACCCCCCCCATCAGAGGAGTAGAACCAGACTCAACCCTTCCCCCCAGGCCCCACCACCATCCCAAGCCGCAACAGGCTCCCCGCAATGTCCTGAGGACCATGAACTGTCTTGCCCTATGGGACTAGGGAGGAGGACTGTAGTGTCCATTAGGTCCGCATTTGGACTCTCCGGGGCTTTGTAATTGTTGCCCCTGGGTGAGAATTGGCGCCGGGCAATGCCTGCTTCAGAGTTCCCCACTAGCGATGGATGGGCGGCAGAGTTTGTCCTGGGATCCCCTGGGGCATCCATGGGGTCACTCCAGTCAATCCCCTCTGTATCTGAGCGGGCTAAGGGATCTGCAGCCGGCCCAGGAACTGAATGATGACGCCCATTGTCTCCTGGACATGGCAGGGCTATACAGTCCCTGGCAGGCTGTGTGGAGAGAGACATGGTCACAGTCCCCTGTGGGCCCTCAGCTGCCCGGGTAGGTGAAGTGGTCAGGGAGGAGTGCGCCCCGTGCCCCTGCTGCTGGGCGCAAGAAGCGAGGAGAGGACCGGACCGCACAGGCCTGCTCCTGCTGCTCGTGTGAAGGCGCTCCGTCCATTTGTTGCAGGACTGACTCAGGACTCAGCGTCGCATCTGCGAGAGAGTGTTGGGGTCCCGTCTCACACTGACCTGCTGGCAGCAACGCCACAGTGTCGCTCCATGGCGGGTGAGTGCTGGCGCCGCTCCAGTCCCCGTGCCGCCGGTGTGTCATCCGCGACGTCCTCCGATCCTCGGCTCACGCCTGGCAGAGCAGAACCAGGTCGAGCAGGCAAGTCGTCTGACGGGTGAGTTTGCAGGGTCCGAGCTGGTTGCGCAGTGGTTCCAGCTGCAGGGAGCCACGGCCTGTCCCTTGTGCTCTCCCTCCAACTGCTGCAACGGGGCAAAATAGTTCGAAATGGGCAGCCCCATTTCTGCGGTCCCAAATGATGATATTTAGATAAACTCCGGAGGAGCTCCTGCAGTGTGCTTCTTGTCCCTTACATGGCAGACCATGCCCCCCCTAAATGCTGTTTTAAATACTTTAAGGGGTCTAGTTTCTTAGATGGGGTCACTTATGGAGTTATCTAACATACAGGCCCCTCAAAGCCACGTCAGAACTGGACTTGTCCCTAAAAAATATATATTTTGCTAATTTTCTTGAAAATTTGAAAAAAAAAGAACATTTAAAAAATTATGCCAACCTACAGTGGACATATGGTAGATGATAGTTATAAACTATTTTGAGTGGAATAACTATCTATCTTACATGCAGAAATATTTGAACTTTGAAAATTGCTAATTTTTGCAACTTTTCACGATATTTTGATATTTTTCACAAATAAACAAGGATTGTATGGACCAAAATGTATTACTAACTTAAAGGGACAAAAGTGTCACGAGAAAAACAGTCTCTGAATCACATGGATAGGTAAAAGTGTCAAAAAGTTATTCTCACATAAAGTGACACATGTCAGATTTTAAAACCGGAGATCTGTCAGGAAGGCCAAAACTGGCTCCGGCAGTAAGGGGTTAAATCACATCTTGACACTGTGGGAGTGCTGGAGTAAGGCTCGTTGTCACGGACAGCGGTAGTGGATCCACTTGACCACCGCAAGCGAATTCTTGGAAGATGGCTGGTGCATTGCAGAGTCCAAAGGGCATGACCAGGTACTTGAAGTGCCTGTCACGGGTGTTGAAAGCAGTCTTCCATTCGTCAGCTTCACGAATCCGAATGAGGATGTAAGCCCCTCGCAGATCCAATTTAGAGAATATCTTGACTCCCCGGAGCCGGTCGAAGGGTTCAGTGATCAAGGGCAAGGGGTACCGGTTCGTGATGGTAATTTTATTGAGTCCCCGGTAATCAATGCATGGACGTAGGGAACCATCCTTCTCCACGAAAAAGAACCTGACCCTGGCTGGAGGGGAGGACTTACGAATGAATCCCTTCTGAAGATTTTCTTTAATGTAGGCAGATATTGCCTGAGTCTCCGGTACAGACAGTGAGTAAACCCGGCCCCGAGGAGGAGATGTGCCGGGCAGTAGGTCAATAAGGCAGTCATAAGGGCGATGAGGCGGCAGTGTCTCAGCTTGCTTCTCAGAGAAAATGTCCGCAAATTCTTGGTATGGAGCGGGAAGGCCCGCTAAAGGCTTAGACAGTTCTGGAGGAGAAGCAGAAAGCACCGGGTGGGATGCCACCAGACAGCAAGACCGACACTCTTGTCCCCAATGCAAGAATACGCCCATCTGCCCGTCAAGCACGGGGGTATGGTGCTGCAGCCATGGAAGACCCAGCAGAATAGACAAGGAAGACCGGGGTAACACATAAAACGCAAGTCTCTCAAGTGCCCCAACTTGAAGGAACAGAGGCTCGGTACAGAACTGGACTGGATCACTGAGGATCTCCCCAGGGTTTCTCCAGGTGGACCACGGGGAGGTTGTGCTGGAACACCAAGGCAGCATCCAAGAAATTTCTGTCTGAGTCCAGGAAGGCCGAAGCTTGAAACTGGATACCTGACCCAGAGCCGACTAGAACGGGCATCATTAAATGAGGAGAGGCCTTGCTCTCACCTAGGGATGCCTCTCCCACATATCCTAGGTGCGTGCGGAGTGGGCTGGCACAATAGAGGCAAAGGTTCTCCTCACATCGACGAGATAGCTCCTGTGAGGATAGGTGGGCTCTATCCACTTTGCATGGCCTCCTCGGCAGCTGGCAGGGAGGGCGACTGTGGCAGCCTTTGAAATACAGGAGCTAGACGAGAGAGACGACGAGTACTGGCCGGTTCGCGCTCCTGGCGGAGCTCTTCTTGCCTTTCCGAGAAATGGATGTTGATCTGAGTGGCCAGGGAGATAAGGTCACATCCTTGATCTGGCTGGAGAGGCCCTTCTTGAAGGTGGCGTCCAATTCCGCGTCATTCCACGACAGCTCCGAGGCCAAGGTGCGGAATTGAACCACATAATCGCCTACGGAAGAGTCTCCTTGGCGCAAATTTAACTATGCGGTCTCAGCAGAAGAAGCCATGGCAGGTTGCTCAAAAACACTACAGAATTCGGTGAAGAATGTGGCAAGGTTGGCCGTGACCGGATTGTCCCTGTCCCAGAGGGGGGTAGGCCAGGGCTTTCCCGGAGAAAAGGCTGACTAAAAACGCCATCTTCGACCTTTCGGTAGGAAACTGACTACCAAGTCAGTTCGATATGCAGTGAGCACTGGGTGATAAAGCCCCTGCAAGCCTTGACGTCCCTATCAAATTTTGACGGCATAGATAGACGAAGCCTCGGAGCAGCAGACGATGCGGGTGCTGTAGGTGCAGCAGCAATCACAGAAGTTGGTTGCTGCTGCTGGCGGCTAAGAGCTGCTGCATCATGGTGGAAATCTGGTTGAGCTGTTGCCCTTGCTGGGCAATCTGCTGTGACTGCTGAGCCACGATAGTGGCAAGGTCAGCAACGCTCGGCAGAGGCATCTTGGCGGGATCCATGGCCGGATCTTACTGTCACGGACAGCGGTAGTGGATCCACTGGACCACCGCAAGCGATGGTATGAGCCACGCCAGGGAGCGGAATCTAAGTAGGTCCCGGTATTCATCAGAGCCCGCTGCAAAGCGGGATGGACTTGCTGCGGCAGGAGTCTACCAGGCGCTACCCCTGACATGACTTGCTTGTGGTGGCAGCCGAGGTTTAGCGTGGTACAGAATCGTAAGGCAAGACGTAGTCGGGGACAGGCGGTAAGGTCAGGGCAGGTGTCAAGGTTTGTGGTCGAGGGACGGAAGCGAGAGGTACGGTACACAGTATTACAGAAGATTCAAGGAACGCTTTCTCAGTCGGCTATATGGCACTAAAGATTCGGCAAGAGGATCAGGAAGGAGCAGGCTTAAATAGGGGCAGCGACCGGCAATACCCAATTACTGGTGCGCTGCCCCTTTAAATTTAACAGTGCCGGCACGCGCACCCTAAGGAGACAGGAGCTTCGGCAGGAGCGCGGCTGGGTAAGTAGGCAGGGAACTGGCCAGAGGAACGAGCGCGCCCGTGGCCCGACATGCAGGTTGCTGCGCCGCTCGCCGGTGGGACACGGATGCGCCTGCGACCCGGGGTGAGGGTCGCAGTGGCAACTGTGAACTCGTGTCTGAGCTGAAACGTTGCACAATTGGGTAAAATAAACCATTTACCTGGAGTGCTGCCTGGATCTATTATTTAGAATTTAGTGTGCATCAAGGACTAGATAACAAATGATCAACCAGATGGAAATATTCCTTTCCTATCACTATCACCTTTCCTATCACTCTGTGTGCCGTGTTCCCTCTACATACAATATTGAATTAGTTGTCCAGTAAAAAACAATCATAATCCATTGGATCTTCTTTAGGTTACTTATTTTACACGCATTGGGGCATATTTATCAAGGAAGTTTTGCCAGAATTCTGGCTACGTTTCGCTCCAAAAATGTTGTACATGCTTTACCCCACATGTATTATGTGATTTAGACAAGTTCTAGACGCTCCAAGGGGCGAGGCATAGTGAGTGGCAGTGTGAGCCAAAAAATTTTCCAAAATTTTGTTTCAGTAAGTGGCCAATTTATAACAGGCGTGAAGTAAGATTAGACAACTCTTACCTGCGCCAGATTTATCAACACTATTGTTAAGGTGGTCTGTCAAAGGGACCTCCAGGTATATTGGATGGTTGCCAGATTGGTTGGGTGACCCGGGTCGTGACGCAATGAGCACAGAAGACAGAGTTCTCTGAGACCAATGCATAATTTATTAGTCAAAGCATCTAATACTTATACACCTTTTTGCAGAGGGTGTTCCTTTAGTTTGTAAATTATGACATCAATTTAAGAACACGTTGCTTGATTTAGGTACAAAGTTAGTCCGGAAGCATAGCCTTTTTAGGAATTAATAGGGGTTTAAAACCTATTCTTATTCTTTTATCGAAACTAACAGTTATTATTTTTTTATTGAAGGTAGCATTTATTACTTCTTTGATTAGTGTTCATTGTGTGATCATGTATTAGCTTTTATTGTTCTGTTTGTCACACCAAAGTTCACTAGCAATCTGTGATTAAAACAGATTATTAGGGTACAAGTCAGCTTAAGTCTTATGAGAGGAAAAGTACCAGAGAATTAACTCCTTAACTCTAATAACCAAACTACATTTTTAATTTCATCCTTAACAATTCCCCCCTTTTGTGATGAAGTACCACTGTCTGACATCTGACATCCTCCCCTTGATGGATTTCCTAATCTCTCCCTTTCTCTCTCCCTTTCTAAGTGGGGGTCAGAGACATCGCCCCGAAAAGGCGGCCCCGAAAAAACCCCTAAGTTGCCCTTCCTTGCCCTAAGTCTATGATGCTCCAGGTCACACAATATCTGGAAGTGTAATCTCTGGGTACATGTAGTACTTATCCTTGTCATGGGGGGGGGAATCAGTGTCAGACAGCGCTACTTCTATCATCACAAATCACAAAGGGAAATGTCCAGAAAGTTTATACATTTTGGTAGATTCCATGGCATTCTTCACAGGGTGGTATGTTCACATACATAGTATTATTCACGGAGGCATCAACCATTCTTCGGAGGAATCCTCGAGTAAGGGGGATACAGCAACATCCACAAGTAATCAATATTGCTGCGACCACTGCAACTGAATCAGCAAACTGGACACTAGATGGCTCCATTTTCTAAACCCTGATTCCAGCCAGTGAAGGGGTTCTCGAGACCAGAATTTTCTGCAAGTTCCTCAGATAGGGTTGTCAGTCCTTCCAGAGCCTTGGTGACACTACCATCAGGAGCTGTATTGTTTGGGATGAAAGTACAACAATAAGATCCGAACATTTTGCAAAACCCCCCTTTTTCTGCCAAGAGCATGTCTAGTGCCATCCTATTTTCCCATGTCATCAAAGAGTGGGCCCAACCCTGGTCAGCTAAACCTCTTATTGCATCTCTAGTAAAATTAATGAATCTCTGTTGATTATAATAGATATAATTTATCCAATCTACATTCTTATTTACTGTAACCCACCAAAAGAGGACTGATTCAAAACCAGCTGCTATCTGATTCCTGGCCTTGAACTTATCAGGCACTCCTCTGGGGACTCCTATGTTGTCTATATAGATTTTTGTGTCAAAGGACCCCTGTGGTACAATCTCTCTCTTTCTCTAGTGAATATCACAAGGATTTCTACACGGTTCTTGACCAAAATGGTCCTGAAGTACAGAAAACTTGTTGTATAACATACCCCAGAAGTCCGGCATACAGGAGAGTAGATAAGGGAGACACAGAGAAGTTTTGAAGTGTAAGAATCTTAAATGATATCTTACTGTTGTACACCCGGTGTTTTTGTCTGTGTGTCCCTGATCCACCGTCTGCAGAAGCGCCGGGCTTTCGAGATATTGGCCAGTCTTACTGAAGTTTCTTCCAGCCTCACAAGTTGGGCGCCATTTCTGTTAAGGTGGTCTGTCAAAGGGACCCCCAGGTATATTGGATGGTTGCCAGATTGGTTTGGTGACCCGGGTCGTGACGCAATGAGCACAGAAGACAGAGTTCTCTGAGACCAATGCATAATTTATTATTCAAAGCATCTAATACTTATACACCTTTTGCAGAGGGCGTTCCTTTAGCTTGCATAATTATGACATCAGATTTAAGAACACATCGCTTGATTTAGGTACAAAGTTAGTCCGGAAGCATAGCCTTTTTAGGAATTAATAGAGGTCAACCTGTTCTTATTCTTTTATCGAAACTAACAGTTATTAGTTTTTATTGAAGGTAGCATTTTATTACTTCATTGATTAGTGTTCATTGAGTTATCATGTATTAGCTTTTATTGTTCTGTTTGTCACACCAAAGTTCACTAGCAATCTGTGATTAAAACAGATTACTAGGGTACAAGTCAGCTTAAATCTTATAAGAGGAAAAGTACCAGAGAATTAACTCCTTAACTCTAATAACCAAACTACATTTTTAATTTCATCCTTAACACTATGATACACATGACATTGTAAGACTGTCTAAGGTTACATTAACTAAGAGTTACAAAGAATTGATAAATCTACCCCAATTGGGCATCATTTATGAAAACTGTCTAATGGTAAGAGCGTCCTTAATGCCTATAGCAACCAATGAGAGCGCAGCTTTCATTTTCCCAGAGCACCATAAGAAATGAAAGCTGAGCTCTGATTGGTTGCTTAGAGCAGTACAGGACATGTAACACCGCACTTTACTATAGAGAGGCACTACTAGACCGCCAATCACTGCAAGCACTGCACTAATACATATAAGAGCTGTACAGGGCATATAGTACCACACTGTACTGTAGAGAGGCGCTACTAGACCACCAATCACTGCATGCACCTCACTAATATATGTAAGAGCAGTACAGGGCATGTAGTACCACACTGTACTGTAGAGAGGCTCTACTAGACCGCCAATCACTGAAAGCACTGTACTAATACATGTAAGAGCAGTACAGGACATGTAGTACCGCACTGTATTGTAGAGAGGGGCTATAAACCGCCAATCACTGCATGCACCTCACTAATACATGTAAGAGCAGTACAGGACATGTAGTACCGCACTGTACTGTAGAGAGGTGCTATAGACCACCAATCACTGTATGCACCTCACTAATACATGTAAAAGCAGTACAGGCAGGCTCGGACTGGGACGGCGGGGGATCAGTGAATTCCCCAGTGGGCCCCAAGCTGCTTTGGGCCCCGGAGGAAGTGCCGTCGCTCCCCGGGGCCCGGCCGCCACATCCGGTCACTGAACGCCTGGGCCCACATCACGAGCGCTCAGAGACCGGCCTGGGAGCCGGGGACTAATTTCCCGACTCCCGGGGCTGCGCTGTGTCAGCAAAGCCGCTAGCACGGCGCTCTGCTGATCTCCCTGGCAGGCTGAAGGCGTTAGGCCTTTAGTCTGCCAGGTGCCTTCCCCCTACTGGTGACGTAGGCGCGCGGTGACCTCACATCACCCCTGGGAAGTTTGTACAGAGGTGGGAATAGGTAAAGAGGTGCTGGAAAAGTGAGTAAGATATTTACGTGTAATTTCTGCAGGGATGAGTTGTGGCCGGGACAAGTCATCATGGCGGTGTGGAATGGATGCGAAGAAAAGGGAATAATAATGACTCATGAGAGAAGAGAACGACTCATCAGATAGGACAACTCCGGTGAGTCCCTGATTTCAGGGGTTATTTTGCTTCTTTATTGGATCAGAGTTGTATTCACTGTAATGTGATGTGACCTGAGCTGGTGTCTGAACACTATGTGGTCTCTATATGGCGGTGTTGTAGGTTACACCTGAGCTGGTGTCTGACCTCTATGTGGTCTCTATATGGCAGTTTTGTAGGTTGTACCTGAGTTGGTGTCTGACCTCTATGTGGTCTCTATATGGCGGTGTTGTAAGTTATACCTGAGCTGGTGTCTGACACTATGTGGTCTCTATATAGCGGTGTTGTAGGTTATACCTGAGCTGGTGTCTGACCACTATGTGGTCTCTATATGGTGGTGTTGTAGGTTATACCTGAGCTAGTGTCTGACCTCTATGTGGTCTCCATATGGTGATGTTGTAGGTTATACCTGAGCTGGTGTCTGATAACTATGTGGTCTCCATATGGTGGTGTTGTAGGTTATATCGGTGCCTCAGTAATACATGTAAGTTAGTACAGGACATGTAGTAACGCACTGTACTGTAGAGAGGCGCTGTAGACCACCAATCACTGCCTGCACCTCACTAGCATATGTAAGAGGACATGTAGTACTGCACTGTACTGTAGAGAGGAGCTATAGACCGCCTATCACTGCCTGGACCTCACTAATACATGTAAGAGCAGTACAGGACACATAGTACCGTACTGTACTGTAGAGAGGAGCTATAGACCGCCAATCACTGCATGCACCACACTAATACATGTAAGAGCAGTACAGGACACGTAGTACCGCACTGTACTGTAGAGAGGGACTATAGACCGCCAATCACTGCATGCACCTCACTAATATATTTAAGAGCAGTACAGGCCATGTAGTACTGCACTGTACTGTAGAGAGGGGCTATAGACCACCTATCACTGCCTGCACCTCACTAATACATGTAAGAGCAGTACAGGACATGTAGTACCGCACTGTACTGTAGAGAGGGGCTATAGACCGCCAATCACTGCATGCACCTCACTAATATATGTAAGAGCAGTACAGGCCATGTAGTACCGCACTGTACTGTAGAGAGGGGCTATAGACCACCTATCACTGCCTGCACCTCACTAATACATGTAAGAGCAGTACAGGACATGTAGTACCGCACTGTACTGTAGAGAGGCGCTATAGACCGCCAATCACTGCATGCACCTCTCTAATACGAGGACTTTACAAATAAAATTTTCCTGATTATTGGTTTGATCTGTCCAATAATAAAGTTGTTTAATTTTTTACTTAGTATTATTTTATAAGATCTTTTTGCTCTGCAGAGATACCTGAATGCAAAACCATCAGCGTCAAGGCATACACCTTCTGGATATACATCAGTGGACTGTCGGAGGGATGTTTCCTGCAGAATATAACTGATATAAATGGGAACGTGGCTTTGGATAATAACCTTGTGTCTGGAACACAGTACGTGGTCCGCTATGGAAACAACTCCACCACCTGCTGCTACAACGTCACCACCAGTAAGTATGACGTCACTAGTCTTATGAACTGGCCGGATCCATATCTGTTGCATTAGGCCGTGAGCTGCTGGTGATCCTGTTATTTTTTAATCACACTTTTGAATGACAAAAAACTATTTTAATAGCTCAGTTCATTACAGACAGGACAATACCAAGTGTGTCCCCCATCTCTTTTTCTCCTGTCTAAGGTCCAGTTCTCTATTCGGGGTCTCAGTCCCCGAGGTGGTGCCGGATCTGCTACATAACTGAAATTACCGTAAAGACCCCACTAACTGCAATGGAGTCCATGAGGTTTAAACAGAAAAATATAGTATTACATGCTGCGGTATTTTTTCTGTAATTTTTATGGAATCGGGGACACAGGCTCCAACACAGAGGTGAACCAGGCCATATTAAGAAGGCAGTAAGTATATAGGGCCACATGTATGAAAACTGTCTAGGTCTAAAACTTTCTTTGTTGCCCATAACAACCACTCAGCGCCCATAGTAACCAATCGGAGCCCATGACGACCAATTGGAGCCCATAGCGACCAATCAGAGCTACCCTTTAATTTCATATAGTGTTCCAGAAAAATGAAAGGGGAGCTCTAATTGGCTGCTAAGGGCAACAAAGAAATTCTTAGACCCAGGCAGTTTTCATACATGTCCCCCATAGAGTGTATATAGCCAGAAACTGCATTCAGCTATCAATATGTGCATGATATACAGCAGCCAGAAAAATAGGATTAGCGCTCGTGGAAGTAAAACAGATAAAGCTAAAACACACTAGGTAACATTACCAGTAAATTAGTGTCATTTATTTAACAATGAAAACAAATAGACAACGCGTTTCGCAAACGCCGGGTTTGCTTCATCAGGTCATAGAACACAAATAGGAATACCAGAATTTAAAAAAGCCCGGGACTTGAAATCGAAGCTGGAGGATCGTGGCGAACTAAAACAGAGCTCGCAAGTTTAGAAAAAATAATATCTCTCTAACAAATAAATAAATAAATAGTTTGTTATTGAAAACACGTATCACAACAAATAGATAAATAATATACATAACAATAGATAAATCATATACATAACAATAGTAAAGAGATCATAAAAAACAGACCAAATCTATTTCACACAGAGCTCGGAGGCGCTGCTGGAAACTTCAGTAGTTCATCTACTTGACAGGAATACTAAAATTTCCATAACAGTTCACTAGATACAAATGGTTCACTAGATACGAAAAAGAAACAACAATGAGTAAATTCATCAACAAAGATTAACATTAAAAACGTTTAAACAATAACCTCTTGAATTTCATTCAAACCATTAGGAGATATTGTATTAAGCTTATAAATCCAGAATATCTCTCTCTCTCTCTCTCTGATAGGCATTGTAACCTATTAGAAACTTTCTCTGAAATCTGTTCTATCGGTTGAATAAAAAATGAAGGAATCTCGTCTGACTGTTTACTTGCAAATTGTCTGGGTAGTTTGTGAACCAGTCTCGCATGATTAACATTATAGCGGTGGTTATTAAGTCTTTTCGACAATTTCATACTGGTTTTGTCTACATACTGGACCCACATTTGCATGTTATCAAATAAATTACAAAAGAACTGTTACAAGATAATTTATTTTTAATATTATATGATTCACCTGTTGCATTGGAATAAAATTTACTACCTGATATTAAAACTGAACAACATTTACACGTAGGGTAATTGCAAGGTTCTATACCAGGAGATTCAGTTGAATCTCTACTGGTAGTATTGCTCTGTCATTGCTTAATACAAGAAGGTGCTATAATATTCTTGATTGTTTTAGCCCTACGGTAAATGATACATGGAGTTTTTGGTAAAACATGACTTAAAACAGGGTCTAACAGGAGTACATCCCAGTGTTTTTTAAGAAGAGAATATACTTGATGGTGTTGAGAGGTAAAAGTGGTAATAAAATTACACCTATTATTTATCTCATCTTTGTTCTTCTTCATAGGTACATTGTGCAAATAATCTTTTTAAGTATATAGCAAGGCTCTATTCTTAGCGACTTTCTCTGTAAATTTATTCACTAAAATATCAGTTTGCATTTTAAAATTCTCTTCTGTTTTGCAATTTCTCCTCAATCTCCTGAACTGACAATAAGGCACATTTCTGATCCAATTCCTTTGGTGACTACTTGAAAATTGTAAATAACTATTCGAGTCACATTTTTTAAATGAATTTTTTGATTGAATAGTAGAATTTTCTACAAAAAGACATAAGTCTAAGAAAATTATTTCAGATGGGCTCGAAGTCATTGTAAATGTTAGTCCCCATTGGTTATTGTTTAAAAAAAATCAACAAAGTCCTTAGCAGTTTCAGGAGTACCTTTCCAGATAAAAAGAAGGTCGTTTATATATCTTAAAATATTTTATCCTGGAAAGGATTAAAAACAGAATTTATAAAAATTGACTCAAAATGGCCCATAAAAAGATTGGTGTACGTTGGGGGTCACTCGGGTCCCCATCGCTGTGCTCACTTTCTTATGGAAGTGGGCATGGTCGTACTGGAAAAAATAACTTTTTAAAATCAAATTTAAACCTTCAATTATAAAAGATTTAAACGAATCAGAAAGATCAGGGTTATTCTTTAAAAAGAATCTAACGGCTTCCACCCCAAGGTCATGCCTAATATTTGAATATAAAGATGTAATATCTAGCTTTAAAAACAAAACTTCATCCTTCCATAAAAAACAATAAGATTACGTAAAACAGTATCGGAATCTTTTAAAAACGTAGGTAATTCACAAACTAAAGGCTGAAGATAAATATCAACAAAATGGGATAAATTAGCTAGAACCGAATTAACTCCAGAAATAATGTGTCTTACGGGAGGATTACTCTCATTTTTATGGACTTTTGGTAAATAATAAAAATTAAGAATACTTGGAGATGAAATCCATAAAAAACTCTTTTCATCCTTTTTTATTATCCCATCTTCTAAAGCTTTTTCAAAAACAATTCAAACTTGTCTCTTAATATGCTGTGTGTATCTTCACATACTCTTTCATAATAAAACAGATCATCTAGAATTCTCAAAGATTCTGTATTGTAATCCTGAAAGTTGAGGATTACTATTGCTCCTCCTTTGTTGGCTGCACTTATAACAATTTCATCATTTTTAGCTAGTTTTTTTTTTAGAGCTAATTGTTCTTTATGAGACAAATTGGTATTCCTAGGGAGTTCTGATTTCAATCCTCTTAGATCTTTCAACACCAGATCCATAAAAACATTAATGTGATTACCTTGTGCCCAAACTGGATAAAAATATGATTTTGGTTTTACTTTAGAAACTCTAGTATCAGACTCTACATTTGCCACTAGGGGGGGCTCAAAGGAAATCTTCTTTTCTTCTTTTTGTTTTGCAAAATATCTACGAAGTGTGAGCTTCCTAATAAATTGATGAATATCTTTAAAAAGGGTAAACTGCTCTAGTCCACTGTCTGGACAGAAGTTGAGACCTTTTTGTTATACTTTAATTTCAGTTTCATCTAGAGAATAATTTGAAAGATTAAATATTTTGACTAAACTTTTGGTTGTTCCATCATTGAAATGTTTCCTTCTTTTCTGCCTTTCTTTTGATCACAGCAGATATCGCTGTCTACTATATTTTCCTCTACCTCCCCTTCTATAAACTTTCTTTTCTTTGCTGATATGTGTATGTGAGTGAAGAGAGATTCCTCCACACTGTGCCGAGTTTGTAAGGGTAAGCCCCGGTCTAAAAAATGAGACTTCGCTGAAGTAATAGAAACAACAGTGTCAATAGGAGTGATTTCAAAGGTTATGCACATGGTAAAGAGAAATTAATGGTTGAAGAACCTGAAAAGATTAAATTCTCTTCAGGCAATATTGTAGCGTGATCCATAAAAGTGAAATGAGATATTGTGAGAGATGGGGTGCTAGGAGATAAGTACACAGAGTTATTGGAAATATCTTTGGATGTCCACACCATTTATTCCCTCTGAAGAAATTTTTGTCCCAATTTGGGAAAAAGATATTTGCTCAGATAAATTAGTTTCCAAAATTTGAACCTCAGATGGCTCAGTGATATTATTCTTTTTCGATTTATCAGAAGCTTTCCTTTTCTGAAAATTGCTGTTATGGAAATACCAAGTATGCTGCAGAGAGTCCGACGAAGAAAGTCTATTTCTTCTCTCTTTAGGAATCCAAAATGCTTGGGTTTCACTCTTTGGAAACTGATATTTACTGTCAGATAGTGGTTATCTCTAAACCCATTCCCTTTGGATGTAATACTATTACCAATAGTTTTATTCATTTGTGTCGGCAGTGTAGGTCCCAGAATTTATTTCTGTATAATCGGTCTCTGAAAACTTGGTAACTTTTCTATTATGTAATATTTAAAATACATGTTCTAATTTGCAAACACCTTCTGCTTCAAATATAGAACATCAAGGAATCTTAGAAAATTAAAAAATACAGGAGAAAAGTCTCATCTTTTTTTCAGCTATTACGGTATGCACAGTTCTACAATTCTGTTTTCTAGTGAAATAATCTTATCTCTGCTGTATGCTTTTAGTTTGAGTCGATTCACTCTAACATGATGGTGTTTGTTCCATTATTTTTGTTTTTCGAAAGAATCTATTCCTATATATCAAAGTGTTGCAATAAGCGAGTGATTTAAATAAATCAACAAATTTGGAACCGATAAATATAATGATAGACTATACTGAACAATAAAAAACTTTGGTCAATAAATGTAGTACATTAAAAGTAACTAGATTAATCTCTAATCGTGACCAAGAGTAAGGAAAAAACTTTTGGAAATATCTTTTCCAAATTGTGAAACCCAATTATCCAAGAGTCTAAGAAAATCTTTCTGTCATCGATTTGGTATACTGACAACAAGTTTCTCAAAAGAACTCTGTCCAAAGATTGACCGATGACGTTCATTTGGATATATCATTTTCAGTTAAATAGATGCTTATTCAATTGTCTCAAAATTTGTATAAGTGAGAATCAAATGACTGTAGAAATCCAAGAGACAATAACGGTCTATTCTTCCCCTCGTTAGATCAAAAATCTATATTCACTTATGGAACGTATATTTAAAAACTGCTAGAATGTGGTTTTCACATTACGCTGTACATGTACAACTGAAATTTGACCAAATAGTTCAAATTATTCGTGTCAGTACTGAAGGTCCCTTTAGCTCGTGACACGAAAACATTCAAGAGCTGAGGAACTCCACTACATACACATACAGCAGAAAAGAAAGTTAGTGTAAGGAAGTAAACAGATAAAGCTAAAACACACTTTTTAACATTAACCCGTAAATAGTGTCATTATTTAACATGAAAACAATAGACAACGCGTTTTGCAAACACCGGGTTTGCTTCTCAATCATAGAAACAAATGGGAAATACAGAATTTAAAAAAGCGGGGATTAAATAGTGGGGATCGTGGCGATCATTGTTAAATAAATTACACTAATTTACTGGTAATGACACCTAGTGTCTTTTAACTTTATCTGTTTTACTTCCATGAATGCTAATCCTATTTTTCTGGCTGCTGTATGCGTATTCCGTGAAGTTCTTGAGCTCTTGAATTTCCTCGTGTCAACAAGTGGATTGGCTGCTTTCTCCTTTATTTTTTAGTTTTTCTAAGCATCCTGATTTTCCTAATATTGAGCAGAGAGTGGTTAGCAATATTAAGAAACAGGAGTTAGATATTATAAATAGAAAAGTACACAAATTGTCCAGAGACCGATTATACAAAAATAAGATTCTGGGACCTATACTGCCGACACAAATAAATAAAACTATTGGTAAAAGTATTACATCTAAAGTGAATGGGGCTAGAGATAACCACTCTAATCCGTCCATTCAACTGGTAGTAAGGAGAAAACTATCTGACAGTAAATATCAGTTTCCAAATTGTGGAACCCAAGCATCTTGGATTCCTAAAGAGAGAAGAAATAGACTTTCTTCATCGGACTCTCTGCAGCATACTTGGTATTTCCATAACAGCAATTTTCAGAAAAGGAAACCTTCTGATAGGTCTAAAAAGAATAATATCGCTGAGCCATCTGAGGTTCAAATTTTGGAAACTAATTTATCTGAGCAAATATCTTTTTCCCTAATTGGGACTAAAATTTCTTCAGAGGGAATAAATGGTGTGGACATCCAAGATATGTCCAATTACTCTGTGTACTTATCTCCTTCCACCCCATCTTTCACAATATCTAATTTCACTTTTATGGATTACGCTACAATATTGCCTGAAGAGAATTTAATCTTTTCAGGTTCTTCAACCATTAATTTCTCTTTACCATGTGCACAACCTTTGAAATCACTCCTATTGACACTGTTGCTTCTATTACTTCCCCGAAGTCTCCTTTTTTAGACCGGTGCTTACCCTTGAAAACTCAGCACAGTGTGGAGGAATCTCTCTTCACTCACATACACATATCAGCAAAGAAAAGAAAGTTTATAGAAGGGGAGGTAGAGGAAAATATAGTAGACAGCGATATCTGCTGTGATCAAAAGAAAGGCAGAAAAGAAGGAAACATTTCAACGATGGAACAACCAAAAGTTTAGTCAAAATATTTAATCTTTCAAATTATTCTCTAGATGAAACTGAAATTAAAGTATAACAAAAAGGTCTCAACTTCTGTCCAGACAGTGGACTAGAGCAGTTTACCCTTTTTAAAGATATTCATCAATTTATTAGGAAGCTCACACTTCGTAGATATTTTGCAAAACAAAAAGAAGAAAAGAAGAATTCCTCTGAGCCCCCCCTAGTGGCAAATATAGAGTCTGATACTAGAGTTTCTAAAGTAAAACCAAAATCATATTTTTATCCAGTTTGGGCACAAGGTAATCACATTAATGTTTTTATGGATCTGGTGTTGAAAGATCTAAGAGGATTGAAATCAGAACTCCCTAGGAATACCAATTTGTCTCATAAAGAACAATTAGCTCTAACAAAAACTAGCTTAAAATGATGAAATTGTTATAAGAGCAGCCGACAAAGGAGGAGCAATAGTAATCCTCAACTTTCAGGATTACAATACAGAATCTTTGAGAATTCTAGATGATCTGTTTTATTATGAAAGAGTATGTGAAGATACACACAGCATATTAAGAGACAAGTTTGAATTGTTTCTGAAAAAAGCTTTAGAAGATGGGATAATAAAAAAGGATGAAAAGAGTTTTTCAAGGATTTCTTCTCCAAGTATTCTTAATTTTTATTATTTACCAAAAGTCCATAAAAAAGACACATTATTTCTGGAGTTAATTCGGTTCTAGCTAATTTATCCCATTTTATTGATATTTATCTTCAGCCTTTAGTTTGGGAATTACCTACGTTTTTAAAAGATTTCGATACTGTTTTACGTAATCTTATTGGTTTTTATGGAAGAATGAATTTTTGATTTTTAACGCTAGATACATTACATCTGTATATTCAAATATTAGGCATGAAATATTGGGGTGGAAGCCGTTAGATTCTTTTTAAAGAATAACCCTGATCTTTCTGATTCATTTAAATCATTTTTAATTGAAGGTTTAAATTTTATTTTAAAAAATACTTTTTTCCAATACGGCCATGCCCACTTCTATCAGAAAGTGGGCATTGCGATGGGGACTCGAGTGGCCCCATCATACGCCATTCTTTTACGGGCCATTTTGAGTACATTTTTATAAATTCTGTTTTTAATCCTGTCCTTTCCAGAATAAAATATTTTAAAATATATATAAATGACCTTATTTTTATCTTGGAAGGCACTGCTGAAACTGCTAAGGACTTTGTTGATTTTTTAAACAATAACCAATGGGGACTAACATTTACAATGACTTTGAGCCCATCTGAAATCATTTTCTTAGACTTTCTTAGACATGTTTTTTTGTAGAAAATTCTACCATTCAATCACCAAATTCATTTAAAAAGTGTGACTCGAATAGTTATTGACAATTTTCAAGTAGTCACCAAAGGAACTGGATCAGAAATGTGCCTTATTGTCAGATCAGGAGATTGAGGAAAAATTGCACAACAGAAGTGAATTTTAAAATGCAAGCTGATATTCTAGTGGATAAATTTACAGAGAAAGGCTTCCCCAATAAATAAATTTCTAGCTCTAAGAATAGAGCCTTGTTATATACTCAAAAAGATTATTTACACAATGTACCTATGAAGAAGAACAAAGATGAGATAAATAATAGGTGTAATTTTATTACCACTTTTACCTCTCAACACCATCAAGTATATTCTCTTCTTAAAAAACACTGGGATGTACTTCTGTTAGACCCTGTTTTAAGTCATGTTTTACCAAAAAATCCATGTATCATTTACCATAGGGCTAAAACAATCAAGAATATTATAGCACCTTCTTGTATTAAGCAATTGCAGAGCAATACTACCAGTAGAGATTCAACTGGATCTCCTGGTATAGTACCTTGCAATTACCCTACATGTAAATGTTGTTCAGTTTTAATACCATGTAGTAAATTTTATTCCAATGCGACAGGTGAATCATATAATATTAAAAATAAATTATCTTGTAACAGTTCTTTTGTAATTTATTTGATAACATGCAAATGTGGGGTCCAGTATGTAGGCAAAACCAGTATGAAATTGTCAAAAAGACTTAATAACCACCGCTATAATGTTAATCATGCAAGATTGGTTCACAGCCTACCCAGACAATTGCAAGTAAACAGTCAGACGAGATTCCTTCATTTTTTATTCAACCGATAGAACAGATTTCAGAGAAAGTTTCTAATAGGTTACAATTAGAGATGGGCGAGATTCTCAAAAATTTAATTCGCCAACTTCGCCAAATTTTCCGGCAAAATTCGTTTCGGTCCGAATTGCTTTGGGACGAATTGCGTTAAAAATCAGCTATTTCCAGGCTGCACAGAGCCTGCGGGGTGCTGTAGAACGTTGTGCATGCTTAAATACGCAGAGGGAGCTTGGTTTGGGTTTCTTCAACAATGTTGGTTTTAGTATGACACGCACATGACTGCTCCCACACTCTTAGAATCGCTTCACTATAAAATTCCCTGGGCACTTAAGAGGGCAAAACTGACCAAAAAACTGAAGCGAGAATGTAGCCTGATAAAGTCAAGGCAGCGATAGCTGGAAAAAAACAAGCTGAGGGCTCAGGTGGCAACATCAGTGACAGAGTCTGGAGGTGATGGCAGCAGCCAGAGCAGCATGAGGTCAGAGAGTCGCACAATGACATTCCGGAGGTGGCAAAAACAGTAGTAGGCCACAGAGTGGCACAATGACAGAGTGTGGAGGGCACAGCAGGAGCAGCAGCAGCAGCATTAGGTCAGACAGTTGCGCAATGACAGAGTGTGGAGGTCACGGCAGCAGCCACAGCAGCAGCATGAGGTCAGACAGTGGCACAATGACATTCTGTAGGTGGCAAAACAGTAGTAGGCCACAGAGTGGCACAATGACAGAGTGTGGAGGTGGGTGGCAATACCAGTCCCTGGTAAAGATGGTGGTAGGCAGATGGAGAAACTGGCAGCAGATGTGTGGCATCAGAAGGGTGGCGACATCAGACTAGTGGCCGAGGCAGGTAGTTTGAACCCAGTCTCATTTCTCACAGTTTGGGTGAGGCGCCCATGGCTGATGTAGTCTGAGCCTAAGGGATTGGTGGTGGAAAATCCTGGCCGATCCACGCCCGATTCATCTTGACAAAGGTCAGTCGTTCCACATTTCCCGTGGACAAGCGGGTTCTCCTTGGGGTTAACGATGGCCCCCGCCGCATTGAACAACCGCTCTGATGCCACACTACTGGCCGGCAGGACAGCTTCCCACTGCAAACTCCGGCAAGTTGCGGCCACAAAATCCAGTTTGGCTGCCCAGTAGTCCAGTGGACCTTCTAACTGGGGTGGCAGAGTGCATCTGGACCAAGAAATGATGGCAAAGAGAAACAACTCCCTTCTGCAGAGGTGGTGGAGCCTTGACTGGCTGCATGCCACTGGGCCGCAGCTGCGTGTTGCTGCGGCGCTGGATGGACCCCACATCTGAGCCACGTTTCTCCCAGGCCACCGGATGGTGACGCTGCATGTGTTGACGTGGGGCCGTGGTGCCAACGTTAGCTCCCTGGCCACGCTTCACTTTCTGCCCACAGATTCTACATATACCCATATTCGGCTCCTCCGGTGTCTTAGCAAAGAACTGCCACACCGACGAGTAGCTGATTTTACCGCCAACGCTGCGCACTGAGTGACTACTACCGCCGCTGCCTCGCTGAGCCCCTGTGCCGCTACTTTCTTGGACCCGTGAAGCGGTTTTCTACCCCGTTGGCTGCTTGGCTCCTGACCCTCACACTGCTGCTATCCTGCTGACTCACGGCCACAAAACCCACTTGCTGGCTGCGCCGCTGCCTGATGCGCAAGCTGACGCCCTTTTTTCCGCACGATGATGAAGCCCTTGCCTCACCCGGCTCCCAAGTGCGGTCGGCTACATCATCATCGATTTGTGTTTCATCGTCACTGCTGTCCTCATCACCGGTCTTGGTATACAGAGGCTGACCCCTCAAAATATGACCTCCCATGCCACTCTCCACATCTATACTTTGCCGCCTACTGCAAGAAGCAGGGGATATTGGCCCCATTTCTTCACTGCCAAGTAGCTGCTGACTGTCCTCCTCATCCTCGCTGTATAGTGGCACTGAGCCCAGACCACATACTAGATCTCTGGCTGAGGGAACCGGATGGGACAGAGGCGGGTTGAGGACAGGTGAGGGCCGCTGACCCCCTCCCGGGCCATGCCAACTAAGGGTTGTGTCTGACGTTCCCACCGACTCTTAGTTGGGGTTGTCAGATGTCATCTGGGAGGAAGTGGATGACCTAGTCAACCAATCAAGAACCATTGGGTTGCTGAACAACACATGGCCGCTAGATGACAGCGGCAGTTGAGGCCTCACCGAGTGACCCCTGCTGCGACGTCCCCTTGCTGTGCTGCGACCTTGGCCTGGAATGTTTGTGCCACTCCCACTCGCAGTGAAGAGCCTGCGACCTCTCTGTCTGACATACTGTTTTTTCTAAAATGTACAGACACATGTTTGATGAAGATATCTGTAAATGATAAATACACCCCTGTATTTGACTCCAAATGAACCCACTAAGAAGCTTGGGTAACCCTTGGATAAAATTTTTGCCCCCACAAATGGAAAAAAAAAATTATTGTATTGCCGTTTAAAAACCTGGTATTTTACTGAATATAAAACCCAAAAACGGCTTAAAAAACCTGGGGTTTTGATTTTGCTACGAAAAAATTTTTCTTGGCGGTTTTTGAAAAAAAAGAACGTTTTTTCTTTTACTAAGTACAAACTGCAGAAAAATACTTTTATTTTAACCCTTGGATGTAAATTGTGCAAAAGAAATATGTGCCAACCCCCAAGTACCAAAACCCCTTTTAACGTTTTTTAAAAAATGACGTTATTTTTTAGGGGTACACAAAAAACAGAAAAACTTGAAATTTAACCTTCGGTTATAAATTTTATGCTACGGGGCAAAATTTCTTCTTTGGCTGAAAAAGAACGTTTTTTTTTAGTGACCAAACACAGAAAAACCCTTAATTAACCTCTGGATCTAAATTGCGCAAAAGAATGAGCAACCAAAAATGAAGGGGTATTTGTATTGAAAAAAACGCTGTTTCTTTAAATGAATAAAACAAAAAAGGTTTAGATAACCCTTGGATATTCAATTGTTTAAGAATGACAATAGCTTTAAAATGTATATGCACTGCATTGGACGCATATGACTTCATTCCAATACCGACAAAATCAAATTTAAACGTAAAAAAAACATCTCTGGACAAGCGGGGCCCCCCCCAAAAATCGCTGTAAAAATGAGTTGTTTAATGAGATATCAAAGAGCCGGCAGCCCCTTCCCTAACATACATGAGAGGGTTTGACTCCCCCGGTCGCGCCCGGACAAATTTTTAGTGCGGTACGTCACAGAACCCCGCCGGTCTCTGTTTGGCTTCACTCTGCACATGCTGACTTTTCCCCTTTTTCCCCCCAGATTTTCTTTGCCCCAGTAAACCATTGCTTGCAGCCATTTTATCAATCAAAAAGCCACTTGTTCCCCCGAATCACCCCCCCAAAAATTTGATTTTTTTAGAACGAAATTTTTTTGAAATTTTAAAAAGAATTCCCCTTCGTTTAAAACAATTCGCCACTCTAGTTACAATGCCTATCAGAGAGAGAGAGATATTTTGGGTTTATAAGCTTAATACCAATCTCCTAATGGTTTTAATTAAATTTTAAAAAGGTTATGTTTTAACGTTTCTAATGTTAATCTTTTTTTGAAAATTTCTCTTTTTTTCTTTTTTGTATCTATGAACCTTTTTTCTAGGAACTGTTGTGGAAATTTTAGTATTCCTGTCAAAGATAACTACTGAAGTTTTTGCACGCCTCCGACTCTGTGTGAAATGATTGGGCTGTTTTTTTTTAACTCTTTACTTTGTTTTGTATATTTTATCGTGATACATGTTTTCAAAACCAAATATTTATTCATTTTTTTAGAGAGATATATTTTTTTTAAAATTCGAGCTCTGTTTTAGTTCCCAGACCCCCCACTTGATTTCAATCCCGGGGTTTTTTTAAAATTTTGTATTCCTATTTTGTTCATAGATGAAGCAAACCCGGCGTTTGCGAAACGGTTGTCTATTTTTTTTTTCTTGTTTAAAAAAAAGCACAATTTACTGGTGATGTTACCTAGTGTCATTTAGCGTTATCTGTGTTACTTATCCTATTTTTCTGGCTGCTGTATACGTATTCCATGGAGTTCTTAAGCTCTTAATTTCCTCGTGTCAACAAGTAGATCGGCTGCTACTACCGTGGAATTACTTTGGAACCTATTTCGTTCTCAAACTTTCAGTGTGTGTTGTACCTCTGCATGTACAACCCTTCCAGGTGAGCAGTTTTATTAACTCCTATTTGGTATGATCTTTTACTGCTCTGCTACACAGGAGTGTGCTTTTTGTTCCTATTTTTCTACAGTGCAATATGTGCATGGCAATCACAAGACCCCTTAAAGTGCTTTTACCAACAAGTAAAATTGACGTGGGAAGTTTGCAAATTAAATGATTAACATTTTCACAATTCCTCATTCTTAATAATTCTTCACCATTTTTGTTTTAGCTGCTCACTTAGTGATTCATAGTATACAGCTCATCTCCAGGGGATAAGACCAGTGACGAGAGCTCCTCAGTCCTGGACGCACATGCTCAGACATCACCTCTGCTCTCAGGCAGCTACTGTCAGTCTATTCCTTGCCTAGTATGCATACACACTGACTGCTGAGCGAGTGTTCAACCCCAGGTGCTGTCATTCTGCTCCTGTCCTCTGTACTCCTTAGTAATTAGTCAAACAGTGCAAATAAAAAGAACCCTCACTCAGGTATGTGCATTGAAATAAAAAATTCACGTTTGGTTCCTGAAGGGATTTGAACCTAGGACCCCCTAGGATGGAGGCCAGAAATGCTAACCACTCAGCTACATTGCAACTTCTCATAGTTCTTCACATAAACAGACCTTTGTTAGACTAGAGTGTAGAAAGGCATGGTTATGTCAAGCCACATAATATGCAGTTCAAACAAATCATACACGCTCCCTTTTTACACTGAAAGCTGAAGCAGGACAAACCAGACATGAAATGCCTTCATGGTAAAACGCCTTTAACTAAAGATGATGAGTTATTCCAGTTAGAGGATGATTAAAAAAAGGACCAGTCCTGAAAAGGCCTTAATGACCCGCTACATTTTCAGTTTTGCATCCCTGTGTTTTCAGTGACAGCTGTATGGGGCCTTGTTTTATGCGTAAAAAGTTGTATGTTTTTTTGGCCATAGTTTGAGGAAACATATCAATTACTGTCTAATCTTTTGAAACATTTATGGCAGTGTGAATAGAAAAAGGTTTATTTTATTTTGTTTATTTTTCCTACTCACTAATCCTTAAATGTTAATTTTCACCAATAATTTTATTAGTAATTTCAAAAAATTAAATTAATTTTTTTGCACACTTTGTTAGTCACGTTTTTATACCTTATTGAGGGATAACTACTTTACACTTACAATGTATTACCATATTCCTATATACTCCTGTATGCTAATACATTACATTCTTTGTCAGGATAATACATAGTGTGCCCTAACAGTAGGCTCTTTATACAGACAGACATTCCCCAGTCTCCATGGGGCACTGGGAATCCGGGTGACCTGATCTAGCAGGGGAATTCTCTTTGATCATGATAAGGTTAATCCCTTAGATGTACTGATAAGCCAGTGTCAGTAAGGGGCTTTGTAGTGGGATCGCGCTTCAGGCAGGAAGTAGTAAACCTGCCATCTTTGTACACCCTAATTCAATGTCTATACAATGCAATAGGCTGTACAAACAATTGGGGCCTCTAGTGGGGAAGCACCCTAGAGGGACTCAATGTTAAAGTAAAAAGAAAATGTTTTAGAGTGTAAAAAAATAAATAAATGTTCAAACCCCCCCCTTTTGCCATTTTACAAATAAAAAGCATAACATAATAAAAAAAGTTACACATATTTGATATCGCCGCATCCGCATAAAAAGCATAACATAATAAAAAAGTTACACATATTTGATATCGCCGCATCTGTAAAAGTCCAATCTATTAAAATATAACCTCATTTATCCTGGACGCTGAACACTCTAGAAGAAAAAAATTCCGAACACCAAAATTGTTTGGAATTTTTTTACTGTACCAAAACATAACAGAAACCCTACATGTTTGCTATTGCCGGATTGGTATCAACCTTTAGAACACATAATTTTTACCAAAGATTTAACACCGCAGAAAAAAATCTCTGCACATATTAAGTTTTTTGTAGTTACACTTTTAGAAAGTACATGTTGTCCTGCAAAATAAAAGCCCCGATATGTCTATGTAGATAGACAAAAGTTACGGCTCTGGGAAGGCAAGAAGGGAAAAAAGAACGTGACAAAAACGTGACCTTGCCGTTAAAGCGGTAAACAGCGGTGACAGGACAAAGCCTCTGGTCCCTGCCATATTCAGAAGCTGCTGTAGTTATCAGCTCCGTTACTAGTGCAGCTGTGGTGCTGGGAGCCTCAAACCCCCTCCACAGGCAGTGAAATTCTTTGGCGTTGCTGCCAATAGAAGACCTGTATCGTCCACCATCACAAGACTTTGGGCGAATGTTTAAGGGCTAAATTGTTCCTTCTGTGGAGCTGGTGATCCCAGCAGGTGAGCTCAGTGTTCATTTGTTCCTGCAGCCGATCACAGACCACAGTGTGTTATATAGAGCCAAAGACCATGATCGGCTGAAGGGTCAAGTGAAGAATAAACCGTGACATCCTCGGCCGTTATTTTTTTTTCTGTTTTGAAGCAGTTAGGCTATGTTCACATGGCATAATTGTGGGGCGTACAGTAAGCCCACAATTACGCTGTGTGTTCGGGAGCTCGTGCTGGCCCCATACACATGTACCAATTGTTATATAGAGCCCAAAATCATGATCCCGAGGGTCAAGTGATGAATAACCGGGGGAAATGGCCGTTATTTATTTATTTAGTTCTCTATGAGAACTGTGGATTACCGTAATTATTGGGGCACATTTTGCCGCATATTGAGCGCAGTATGGTGTTAAATACGCGGTGAAATATGCCCCAATTTAAGTCATGTGAACATAGCCTTAGAATCTTTGGAGCCGCCCTCTAATAATTTATCTAGAAATAAATCAGCTTCCAATAAGTGACGTCATTGACTTTCTTTCTCTATATTTTAGAGCCAAAGTTGGTGAAATCTCTGCGGTTTGGTTCCGTGGGCTCAGATTCTGTATCTCTGACGTGGAGTAAACCTGATGAGTATCAAACGTCTTACAGCTACAGAGTCCAGACCTATGCTGACTCATCAGAAACAGTGATAAATGAAATAATTGTGACAAGTGAATCAGCTACAATAATGAACCTGACCCCAGGAGAATCGTATACATTCATGGTATCTACAAGAGCCGGCGATAACATCACTGAATCAGACCCGGAGTCCATCTATTTCTGTGCAGGTGAGGACAGAGGGAAATGATCTCTTTATCTATTTTAGGGCAACGTTTTTTGGCCGGTTTTTCAGGCGGTTTGCGGTTTTGCAGACCGCCTGAAAAACCGGGCGAAAATGAGCACGACTGTGCTCTATGGAAAACCCGTGCAGCAGTCCACACTGCATGGGTTTTCCGCCCGGCAGTTGTTCGGACCGCGGGCCGCTCAAAGAACGTTGAGCATGTTCATTCTTCCGTCTGGTTTTCGGACGGAATAATGAACACCTCAATGGGAGGGAGGAGGGCTGTTCTCTGGTCATCGCAGAGTAGAGCCACCCCCCCGCCGCCATGGGGACGGCTGCACATTTGTGCAAATACCGGCCGGATAAACCGACTGATATTTGTCACTTGCCGTGTGAACGGCCCCTTATGTTGTCTTTAAACAAAAGGAAATCCCTCAAGTATCACTAGAACATCTAAAGTGACTCCATTGTCCCCTCACATATTATATCATGGCCGATATGCTTCCTTCACCGGGATCTCACCAGAAACTCAAAGTCACAGAGACTTCAGTCATTCATGTCAAACAATAGATCTGCATCCCTGTGAGGAAAATCCACTCAAAATGACAGTTCCCTCTCCAACTTCATCTAGCCAGATCTCACAGATGGCCCCCAGCCTTCCAGGAAAGCTCAATTCACACGTTAATCAGCACAGCCAAGACCCATTGTAAATGCTCTTCCATAGGAAGCCAACACAGCAGGACCTGTGGACACCTCAAAAGAACCCTCATTTCCATTAATTAGCCCTGAACAAATGTGCCTTCTCCAACTCCAAGAAAAAAAGACTTCAATTAATCCAACCTAGCCGACCCGTCTCCGATATTTCATATAGATTTATAGACGATCCGCTCATAACTGGTCCATGGTGAGTTCATATCTTAAAATATGGAACTCCCCGCACACATAGCCACTACTCCCATGCTTGCATGAGGCAGGGGGACCGAGATATCCAGAACTGGACCTATGGAGTCCATAGGATAGGGGTGTCTGGTACCCGGGCGTAGTGTAGGTCCAACCGGTTCTGATGGTGGCACCGGCTAGGTTCTGTGCCAATGCCCTGCCGCGTTATGGTCCATTTTTGTGTTTCTGTCAGAAATTGCATGGCCAGAATGGGAGGAGTTCATAGACCGTCCCAGGGGTGTGTGGGGGCGTGTAGGGGGCTGCCACGTGGGATGTCCCCTCACAGATATAAGCAGGAGCCCGGGTTGGCTCAACCGATGATCCATGGAGGGGGGTACCTAAGAGCATTTCCAGGAGCATCCAGACACAGAAGCCAGGCCACATAAGCCTCCCATGTGTGTCGAGCACCAAGCCATCCAAAGGTAACCGGACACATTTTACTGCCTTTGTCTGTAACCCATACTTATATTTGCACCTCTGACTCTTACCTGTATATTATCATCCTTTTGTATATATTTGTCTAGTGTGCCCTCCAAGGCTAATTAAATCTATAAACTGTAATCTGAGTTAGTCTGTCTTGATCGTCGGCCTCACACGCCTAGTACTCGGTCTACAATATATAACTACCCCAAGGCTGGTTTCGGCCTTGTTATAAGTCAGTCACGGACCGGTCTTATAACTAAACTAGATACTGGTGGCAGCCATTCAGGATTCTGGACGAGGAAAGTGTTCTCTCATCCTCCCTGGTTCTCCCTGTGCCCGTGTGGACAGGGGTTAACAGTGGAACAGTATCTGGCTGACCTTGTGCACCCCCTAGAGGGCAGCGCAACGTCACAATACACCCCAAGTCAGGCCGTCGACCCTCGAGTGGGGCGGCGCGCAGGCTTTTCCCTGACAATCCCCTTAATGGGAGATCAGACCCGGCCACAGATCACGGCAGAGATCGATTAGGGATTTGGGGTTTTAGTTTCTGACCTTGTTGTCCAAAGCAGCGACCTTCACAGACTGAGCCTGAGCGACAAGTCCTTCAGAAAACGTCCGTCTGACATCCCTACTGTACGGCAGCTGCAGGCTCTCCGTATTGTTACTTATTACTCTATGGATACTGTATATGTCTTCATAGAGCGATATACAGTATCTCACATAAGTCAGTACACCGTTCACATTGTTGTAAATATTGTATCTTTTCCTTGGACAACACTAAAAGATCTGAAAATTTGTACATGAAAAGTATCAGTTTTACGCTTGTGTAAAGCTAGTTAAAATTTAAAATGCCTTGTATTTGGGAGCACATTTCACCGTGTATTTCACTTAATACGCAGCGAAATGCGTGCCGCAATTATGATAATTCATACTCCCATACATCATGTAATCGGGGGAAAATTGAAGGAATTTTTTGCCACCCCCCCCCACCCGTGTTTGGGGAAGACAGGGGTTGATAGCACAAATTCAAAGCAACAGCATTTGCGGGCGTACTGTACGCACCGCAATTATGACTTGTGAACATAGCCTAACAGTGTAAATCTGGTGTGTCCTCAAAATATCTCAACCAGCCTCAATGTTAAACCACGGGCAAAAAAAGTGAGTACCCCCCAAAGTGACAACAAAAAAGAGTAAAACCCCTAAGTGAAAATGGAAAAAAATTTGTCCTTTTCCTCAATGGAGTCATGTACCATTTGTTAAAAGGTCTAGGTATGACTAGGGGCAGGTGTTTAAAATTTGGGGTTTTTATCATTCCACCTCTCCCCCTCTTACGGGCACGGGAAGTTAACAGGCTTTTTCTGGTGAAGAGTGTTTGGATCCACGAAGAAAAGAATAATTGCCTACAAAAAGAGGCTGAAGTTTAAAAGAAATCCCAACCCTGACCTAGCTGCAGCCCCTGGTCGAACCAAAAAAAGTGAAGTACAGGGTTTCAGCATCAAACCAAGATGAGTGTCCCCATTGCTGCAAGGTACAGGGGGGGGGAGGAGGCCGTAATGCTCAAACATATCCCACAATCTGCTGAAATTGGTCTGTATGACTTTTGTCCCAAAGGGACTTTTTTTAAGTGATGCCCGAACCCCCCAAAAATAGTTTGTTAAAGACAAGCAGACAAAGGGAAATGGTTTACGGGAAACCCATGTCCTGAGGATGAGAACAAGAAAACTTTTTTTGGTTCAAGGGTGTCAAGTGTATGTGGTGGCAAAGGGGGGAGAACAAAGACAATTTTGGGTCTGCCCTCGCCCTTAAATGAACATAAATGCCAACTTGTCCCTTTTAATCAGTGCAGAACTGCCCCCCCTTTTGGGGCTGCGGCATTTTCCAAACATAACCCCCCAAACCCCTCCAAGACGACCATGCCTTGCTAAAGAAAATGAGGGAAAAAGGTGGGACTGGCCAAGCCTCCAGACCAAACCCAAAGCAGCTTTCTGGGGGGGCCTCCACAATCAAAAGATGGAGGAGCGCGGGTCTCTAACATCCCCCACTCCGTGATGTCGTCATGAGGAGGGAAGAGGTTTCCCAGTACGAGCCTGGAAGCTTATCCCCTCCAGGCCCAAAGAGTTAAGGATGGGGGGAAAATAAGGGATTAGAAAACAATATTTGGGCCGCGCACCAAAAGAAACTTTTTTTGAAAAAAAAGAGCACAGGTCACAGGTGTGGCAGAACTACAAACAAATCCCTTTCAAAGCACACTACTGCACTAAAAAAATTCAAAAAAGAAAAAAAAGAATTTTAAGCGTTTTTATCGGAAAAGTGAACCAAAAACCTCAAAGATTTTTTTTGTATTTTAATAAAAATGTTTTTTAAGAATTTCCCACGTTGTTTTGATATTTTTTTTTTTGCTGTAGTGGGCTGCTGACATTGGGTTTGTTTTAAAATAATAGAGGCCACAAGTTTTTTTTCACTTTAGGCACAAATTTTTTACTTAGGGGGTACACCCTTTTGTTGTCACTTGGGGTGTACTCCTTTTTGTTGTATTTGCGGGGGGATACTTTGTTGCCGCGGTTTAGACATTTATGGGGTTGGTTGTTTTGGTCAACCAAATTTTTACCTTTGTGACAGGCAATACGGTGTTACCATTTTGCCATAGGGGGAGTTATACCCAGTTCTATATAAAAATGCCACCAAGGATACCCGGCCTTGGTGGGATAAAAAGCCACCGATGTATTGTCAGCCCCACAAGTGGGTTGGGAATGGGGGGTAGTATTTGTGTGGTTTTCACTGTTCCCGGGTCAGCTCTTATTGGGGGGTAGACAATGTGTCGGGGGGGGGGGGTTTTACTCCCCCTGTTCCAGGGCCCGGATTTGGATGGGCCGGGTTTCCCTTAAAAGGCTTGGGGATTAGGTTTAAAAAGGGGGTGTGGTGCGCTTCCCGGAAGGGACGGGGAAAGCTGAGGAGAGGTCTTACCCCAAGGCTTGGGCCAAGGGGCGGGCTTCTAAAGTAAACCCGTGGAGATTGGTTTTAAAAAAAGGACTAAGTCTGACTGGAATAGGGCCAGACCTATAGGGAGGAACATAATGTGAGTAAATGGCCAGATGGCCAGGGTTTTTTTTCTATTTATTTCGTACACTGGTGGGTACTAAAGAAAAAAAACTGGTGGGAAGACTTAAAAAAAACCCCGGAGTCAAAGTCCCTGTGTTTTAAAATGCCACCCTTCTACAAAGGGCGGGAGTCCAAGAGGGAAAACCCCCATGACGGTCCAAGAGGCGGGAAGGCATGTGAGTCGTAACACCGTTATACAAGCCTGCACGTTATTACATTTTATCAAAGAGTGTAGCTTCAATGTTGTCCAATTAAAAAAATATAATACAATTTTTTACAAAAAATTTTGGGGGGTGTACTCACTTTTGGAGTACGTATAGAGAAATCACAGAAAAAGCGGGTTTCTTATCACCCCGCCACCGCCCTTATTCAAGCCCGAAGGGCTTCAGAGGTAGAAGGAGAAACTGTGTCAGGTACAAAACATACCTAAAATACCAAAAACCCTCACCCCAAGCTTACAAGCAGACGCAAAGGCTTCCGGGTGACTGTCCTGCATTCTGCCTACAAGCAAGGGGAATACCTGATTTAGAGCTGCCACAACTGCCAGCGAGAGGCGACCATTTTATCCTCAAGCACGTGTCAGCTATAACATCTGGGACAAGACTGTAGCGTTCCAAGTATATCCCCTTCTGAACAATATCCCCTAACCTAAGGTTGGAGCATAGAGAGGAGTCACTGTCATTCTGGGGCTCTTGGCTAAGACACTGATCTGCCTTTTCCTATGAAGGGTCCCTGAAGTTATATACAGGCAGTCCGCGGGTTACGAACACGATAGGGACTGTAGGTTTGTTCTTAAGTTGAATTTGTATGTAAGTTGGAACAGGTATATTTATTAAATGTAACTCCAGAACAAAGGTTTTTTTTTTTATTTCGGATAGTGCAGAGAAGTTTTTTTACATTTGTTTTGCTGTCTGTGCTCCTGTTAAGAAGATTTCACCTCATTTTCACCTCATGTGCTGCTGTGGCATGCTGGAACTTGTCGTTCCACAGCTACTATCTGCTGTGAAACATGGAACTACAAGTGCCAGCGTGCCAGCATGCCCCATAAGCCTCTGTTTGTAACTAGTGGACGGATGTAAGTCTGAACGGTGTAAGTCGAGGACTGCCTGTATGTAACACCCTGCTTTTGGCACCCCAGGCACAACTGAAGTGGACTTCAGTTGTAAATGGAAAAATTCCTCCATAAAATGGAACCACAAAACAACAAGGAAGTAGATCAAACCTCAAACTTTATTAACACCTGATCGCATGGAACAAAAAAATCTAGAGGAATCCCTTTCTACCTCAGACTGGGATATCCCACTTACGTCACTGAATCACACGGTTCTGGAAACACCATCCACTGTTTCTACACAGTCAATATCTGATGGTATTCCACCCTATCTAGATCCCTCTAGCCCAAATTTTATAGCTATAGCATCAGAGATTGCAAGGCAGATTTCTTCAGACATACAAGCCTCCTTGGTTGCTACTGTAGAATGTATGTTTGTGCAAGATGGAAGACGGACATTAAAGTCCACGATGAACGTCTAGATGACCGTGACTTGCAGCTCCAGGAGGTATGGGAGGAAGCTGAAAAAACACGTTACCAACTCTTGTCCTCCAGGAGAATAAGCATCTAAACAAAAAAATAGAGGACTTGTAGAAAAGGTCTAGAAGGAATAATTTGAGAATTCTAGGTATATAGGAGGTGATTCCTCCAAGAGATCTTGACATCCTTTGTGAAAGAGACTTGCCTGAGACTTTAGGTATCATGGGTCACTGCAAGGTGGAAAGGGCTCATTGCTTGGGTCCAGATCTCTGCAGCAAAACAAAAGCAAAGATGGAACTTGACATCCCGTCGTCTTTGAGGGAAAGACCCTGCCAGGTCATCGTGAAGTACCTAAATTTCACCGACAAGCTAGCTGTCCTAAGAGCCTTCAAAAGACCAAAATCAGATCTCATCTTTAAGGGCAGGAAAATACTTGTCTTTGAAGATTTCTCAGCAGAGATCGTTAAAAAACGCAGGGCATTCTCTCCCATTTGTTCTGCCTTATCCCACAAGTAAATAATATCTGCATTACTGTACCCAGCCATCTTGAAAGTGTTTCACAAAAATTGAAATGTATCAACATTCCTCTCGCCATCTGAGGCTAGAAGCTTCTTTTACAAATCACAAAGACCTATGTCTACTGCTGCCTGCACTATCCTGGCCGGCCACTAGGGGCACGCGCAAGCAGCTTCCCTGGACTTAAAGGGCCAGTCCTTAACAGGTGTTTTCTTTCTACCTATGGCGTTCGGGCACAGGCTTTCTTAGGGATACCTCTTCCTGCCGTCGGCGCCCAGTTGTTGGTGTCCATGCCTTAGTGACATCACCGTGCGGTCCCTAAGCTTATTCTCTGACGGTTCCATTAGTATTACGGCTCTGTTCCTGCCTCGCCAGTCCAGCCTACCCAGTCCTGACTACTCTGGGTCTATGTTCCGGTGTCCTGCCTAGTCCAGTTCCACGCTCCAGTCAGCCCTGTGTCTACGCTTCCTGCTTCGGCTGTCACCGCTGGGTCCTACGTCGGGATTAGCGACCTGGGGGACGCCCTGCGGCAAAGCCCGTCCTGCCTTGCGGTGGGCTCCGGTGAAGACAAGAGGCCCCTTAGACTCCGCTCCCCGGCGTAGAGTACGCCAACTCCTAGCGGTGACCGGAGGATCCAGTTCCCGCTCGCTGAGCGGTCCTGACAAAGGGTTTCAGAGTCAGAAGATAGAAGGCCGAGTCTATCTCAGGCTATGAGTCCGATGGAGCAAAGGACAGGCACTGGAGGCTCCACAAGTACTCTCCCACCTTATATTTGGGAGATCCAGCTTGAACACTTCTAATTTGAGATAGGTTAAACAACATTCTAGTTCGCTGATCTCAAAGGTTACCCTGTTTCTTTATCTAAAGTAGGATGCACTTATCACTTCCTGCCTTGGTAGATGTTAATTGTACGTAATAGTTCTTGCGAGGTCTTCTCTACCCATGATGAAAAAAAGTGGTCAGATTGCGCGTTTATCTGAAAGAGACTTTTTGATGTTCTTTTTCTCTTTCAGAGGACTTTTGGCCAATTAGCCAACAGTTTAAAAAGTGTATAAGTTGTTTCCCGGTTAAATCATCTACTAGATACTCCAACGCATATCCTATCTCTTCACCCATGAGGATAGCCACGTGGAACGTTAAGGGCCTGCTTTCCTTGGATAAACGTATTATGATACATAGATACCTGAAGTTTTCTAAAGCAGACATTACTTTCCTGCAGGAAACCCACTTATCAGAAAGTGATTTTTCCCATGTGCAGAGATTGTGGATAGGACAAGTGTTTGGGTCTCTCGAGGTGAACAATAAAGAAGGGGTCTTGACTTTGGGGGGAAGAAACTTCAATGGTCAGGTTATTCGTCATGAGCATGACTCAGAGGGGAGATGTGTCAATGTGAAAGTCAGGATCCTAGAAGAGGACTTGTCCCTACACAACATCTATGGTCCAAATTTTGGAGGGTCTACTTTCCATAAACTCCTTGAACCCAAAATATTCAAAGATACGTGCGAATGTAAAATTATTAGTGGAGACTTCAATGCGGTCATATTGCGGCTTGAAGATAGAAAAGGGGAGTCAAATCTCCAGCATAATCCCGCAACAAAGAAATCTTTCTTGTCTACATTAATTGACATTCTTGTTGCATGTGATCCAAGGCACATTCTCAATCCAGAGGGTAGGGAATATTCTCTCTTTCCCATCCCCATAACAATTGGTTTAGAATAGATTATATATTCACTTCCCATGGTTTGTTGTCAAGGCTGGAAGAGGTAGTGATCGGAGACATGGTTAATTCTGACCACTCACCGGTGACTCTGACACTGACTCATAACTTTCAACATGGAACCGACTACATGTGGCAATTTCCGTTATACCCAATGAAAGATGAGGAGTTTCATTTAGTGTTACAAGACTGGTGGTTGGAATTCCAAACTGACAATGACATTCACCAAAACTCTCCTCAGCTTTTTTGGGACACAGCAAAAGTTGTCCTAAGAGGAAAACTCATTTCCCTTGTCTCCAGGTTCAAAAAATTGATGAGAGAGCAAAGTTTTGGTTACATCCACATTTATCTGCGGTATATCTATTCTACATCTGTATTATTTGTGTTGAACAGCAATGAATTCACCACACATGGGAGGAGGGGGTTTGGTTGGGTGGTGCATTGATTTTTGGTCCTTATTCTGGTTGCATCTTATTTGTTTGGGTCCATCAATGGGACTTTCTATTTTAGTATTTCTAAAATGTTAAATTATTTGGTGTCCGTGTTATTTATCTATCTCTTGCCTCCCCCAAGCTTTTTTCTTTGTTCAAGCATCAATGTACCATCTCTTCTCTTGTTCAGGGTTCTGATCAATTTTAACAAATTATATGGTGTATGATAGGAACTGTAATTGGCGGAGGGGAGGGGCAATGCTTCAGGTGTGTGGGGCCCTAAATTACTCATAGAAGCCTTGGCTCAGGCTGCCATATCTCTTGGAAAGGAGAAGGTGACTGATGATGTAAATGGGCAAATCCCTCTTTGTGGACCCTGTGCAGATTTTGTCATGGACTTATCAAAGAGTAAAATCCACAGTATGTCTTTGACAAAATCCCAATGGATTGTTGTGGATTTTATTCTATGGGATTATATTCTATATGATCCATCTTGATTTAATCCAACACTGAGGAGCCTACAGCCATGTTGACTCCGGAAGCTTCCACTCCCACGAGCACTATGGATCAGCTCTAATAAGTAAGCTCTGCCCCTCCCAGATTATAGGTGGGGCTTAGAGAAAGTGTTCCTGATTGGTGCGGATTTTATTCTGTCCAACTCATATATGTATCCTAATACCTTGCAATCATAAGGATTCCTGCAGCTTTCCACTCTCATGAGCACTATGAATCAACTCTTAATTAGTAGTCTCCTTCCCTGCAAGTAAACCCTGCCACACTATACTGTAGAGAGGCGCTATAGACCACCAATTACTGCATACACCTCACTAATACATGTAAGAGCAGTACAGGCAAGTAGTACTGCACTGTTTATAGATAGGTGCTAAAGATTGTCAATTACTGCATGTACCTCACTAATACATATAAGATCAGTAGAGGACATGTAGTACTGCACTGTACTGTAGAGAGGCGCTATAGACCTCCAATCACTGCATGCACCTCACTAATACATATAAGAGCAGTACAGGACATGTAGTACCGTACTGTACTGTAGAGAGGCAGTATAGACCGCCAATCCCTGCATATACCTCACTTATACATGTAAGACCAGTAGAGGACATGAAGTGCAGCACTGTACTGTAGAGAGGTGCTATTGACCGTCAATCACTGCATGCACCGCACTAATACATGTAAGAGCAGTACAGGACATGTAGTACTGCGCTGTACTGTAGAGAGGTGCTATAGACCGCCAATCACTACATGCACCTCACTAATACATGTTAGAGCAGTACAGGACATGTAGTACCGCACTGTACTGTAGAGAGGTGCTATAGACCGCCAATCACTGCATGCACCACACTAATACATGTAAGAGCAGTACAGGACATGTAGTACCGCACTGTACTGTAGAGTGGTGCTATACACCGCCAATGACTGCATGCACCACACTAATACATGTAAGAGCAGTACAGGACATGTAGTACCGCACTGTACTGTAGAGAGGTGCTATACACCGCCAATGACTGCATGCACCTCACTCATACAAAGGTTTTACAAGTAAAATGTTCCTGATTATTATTATAAGTATTATTTTATAAGATCTTTTTTTTCTACAGAAATACCTCAATGCCGATATATCAGTGCCAGGGCGGAAACCTCCACGATAACAGTCTATGGCATGATGGATGGATTCTACTTTAAGTTTATAACTGATGCATATGGGATTGAGATGCCGTGGCTTGATCACTACTCATCTGGCTCATATTTAACAGTCTATGACCTTGTGTCTGGTACAGAGTACGTGATCCGTTATGGAAACGACTCAACCACCTGCTGCTACAGCGTCACCACAAGTCAGTATGAGGTCACGGGGCTTTGGAACTGGCCGAAACCATATCGGTTGCATTAGGCCGTGTGCTGCTAGTGATCCTGTGACTTTCACATCACTAATGACAAAAAACCTAATTTTATAGCTCAGTTTATTACAGACATGACGATGCCAGTTGTGTCCCCCTTTTTTTTCTCTTGCCTAAGACCCAGTTCACGCTCTGTTGGGAGCCTCAGTCAGTGAGATGGTGCCGGATCTAATACATAACTGGGACTAATCATGCCCCAGTGACCCCACTGACTGCAATGGAGTCCGTCTGGTTTTATCAGAAAAAAAACTCCAGGGGGCGCTATTTTTTTCAGTCATTTTTTATAGAATCTGCAATAAAGGCTCCAACAGAGATGTGAACCAGGCTGTATTATGTAGGCAGTAGGGATATAGAGTGTATATAGCCAGACACTGCACTCAACAATCACAGGACACCTTAACCAAAGAGGATGAGTTATTCCAGTTAGGGGATGAGAGAAAAAAAAAACAAATACATAAAATAAATATTTTAACCACTTAGGGTATGTTCACATGGCGTATTTGTGCGCGTATTTCGGCGTGCATTTTGCTGCATATTGCACATTATACGCGGCAAAATGCATGCCGCAATTACGGTAATTCATAGCTCTCAGAGCGAATACGCGCCGCTGACTATTCATGCCTATAGGGCCAGCGCCCAGCCGCCCCTCCCCACCACCTGCTTTGGAATTGCACGCTGATCAGCTCGTGGTTCCAAAACACCCAGCGGCAGCGCCGCAATAAGCCGTGTGAACCTACCCTTTAACACCGGGCCTGAAAAGACTTTAATGACCAACTACATTTTTTAGCTTTTGCATCTCTGTGTTTTAGTGACACTGCTGTATGGGACCTTGTTTTATGACAAAAAGTTGTATGTTTTCTTGTGCACAGTTTAAGGATACATTTCTATTACTGTTATTTTTTAAAAACATTTTTGGCAGTGTGAATAGAAAAAGTTTTTCTGCATTTTTTTACATTTTTTTATGCATCATTCATGTTTCACACTAAATAACCTGTGAAATTTATTCTATAGGTCATAACGTACATGTGGATATCTAGTATGTGTAGCTTTCTTTTCATGTCTAATGTAGGCATAATCATTTTTTAATTAAAAATGTATGTTTTGCATACTTTCTTTTTTTTACATCCTGTTGAGGGATAACAATTTTGCGCTTTTTTTTTTTTACACTTAGTAATGTATTATCATACTCTTATATACTCCCATATGCTAATACATTACATTCTGTGTCAGTATTATACAGGCTGCTGTTAGGGCAACACATGGCGTGCCCTAACAGCAGACTTACTGTACAGACAGCTCTGGGGTCCACAGGACTGACTATAAAGACATTCCCCAGGCTCCATGGGTTTCTGGGAAACCCAGTGAACCGATCAGGCAGGGGAATTCCCTTTGATCATGCCGATCAAGGATCAAGGGGTTAAATGGTGGGGACAGGACAAAGCTCAGCAACTACTGTAGCCAGCAGCTCCATTACTAGTACACCCTCTACAGGCAGTGAAATCTTTAGGTTTTGCTGCCAACAGAAGACCCATATCGTCCGCCATCAGAAGACAGTGAGCAGTCGTTTAGGGGTTAGATAGTTCCTGCTCCGCAGCCGGTGATCCCAGCAGATGAGGTCAACATTCATTTGTTCCTGCAGCCAATCGCAGACCGCAGTGGTCCCGTGTGTTATATCCAGCAAGACACTGCTGCGGCCGCTGATCTGCTGCAGGGTCAAGTCCCTTTGAATTCAGGGGCGTGTTTATTGGCTTCCACTAGGCTGCAGTAGAAGCCAGGTCTGTAGCTATAGCAACCAGTGCTGGCAACCTAACAGGAGAGATCGAACAGGTCTGTAGCTATAGCAACCAGCACTGGCAGCCTATCAGAAGAGACCAAACAGGTCTGTAGCTATAGCGACCTTAGGAGTTAATACAGCCCATACAAGAGGGGATATCTAGGAATAGGTAGGACACTGTTAATGGAGACATATTGCAAAGTGACTTGTTTTTGCAAGATCTTTAACATAAAAAGCAGCGATCCTTGTAGTGAGACAACCTCTTTAACTTTTGGAGCACCCGTCCAATAATATAGAAATAAATCATCTTCCAATAAGTGATGTCATTGACTTTTTTCCTCTAAATTTTAGAGCCAATGCCTGTGAAATCTCTGCAGGTCGGTTCCATGGACTCGTTTTCTATATCTCTGACATGGAGTAAACCTGAGGGGAATCAGACGTCTTACAGCTACAGAGTCCAGACCTATCTCGCCTCACCAGTCCCAATGATAAATGAAGTAATAGTGAGAAGTGAATCAGCTACAATAATGAACCTGACCCCAGGAGAAACGTATACATTCATGGTATATACAAGAGCCGCCGATAACATCACTGAGTCATACCCAATGTACATCTATGCCTGCACAGGTGAGGACAGAGGGAAATGGTCTCTTTTTATCTATTTTATGTCGTCTTTTAGGAAAATGAAATCCCCCAGTATCACTAGAACATCTAAAGTGACTCTATTGTCCCCTCACATATTATATCATGGCCGATATTCTTCCTTCACTGGGATCTCACCAGAAACCAAAGTCACAGAGACGTCAGTCGTTCATGTCAAACAACAGATCTGCATCCCCTCAATGGGAGTTCAGACCCGGCCACAGATCACGGCAGATATCGATTAGTGATTTGGGGTTTTAGTATCTGACCTTTTCAGGGGTTTTTAATGAGTTAATTACCTTTCGGCGTTGCTCCGGGTCCAGCATTGCTCCAGGCCTCCCATCACTCCCACCACATTGAGCCGTGCAGGGCGACACTTGACATCACTTCCAGTTAAAACAAATGTCTGTTGCTCACCTCAGATTCTAATTCCAATGTGTATTTCATAGCAAAGCTGCATGGACAGCTTCCAGGACCTCTGAAGTCTTGTACATATCTGTGACCATATAGCTATATGTGGATTTTTAAATTTTAATCATGAATAAATGGTATTTACCTTTAAATTAGAAGAGGTGATGGATATTGTGGGTCACTGGATGTGCGTGAAAGCTCCTTTGATCACTTCCAGTTACTTGAAAAAGCTCTAATCTTGAAAAAAGCCCAGGAAAATTAGTAAAAGCTGCAAATTTTATTTCCAAAAAATAGTATATTTTTTACTTTTACTAATTTTCTTGGTGCTGATCTGCACCTTATTTCATGTTTTGAGCATTTTTTCTATATTTATCACTTCCAGTTATCCTAGGTTACCCTTATGAACCGTAAGTTCATGATGCACTAAGTCCAACTTTACATCCAACATCATGTTTCACCGCATAGGGGTAACACAGGCAAAGGGGAAGTGATGACGGATGGTTGCACCAGAAGTGACACCATTGCAGGAGCAATGCTAAAACGTGAGTTTACCCCTAAAAAACCCTAACCCTAGGGTGAGCATTAGGGTATGTTCACACGGTTCAATTGCGGGGCGTACTGTACGACCCACAATTACGCCGAGTCTTTGGGAGTCGCGCTGATCGTTAGCTCACCGGCCCTATAGACCTTCATTACTCGCGGCGCGTATTGCACACCCGGGGAGAGGAGGCGTAATCCATGGTTCTCTATGAGAACCAGGGGCGGAACTACCGGGGGAGCAGACGTAGCAGCTGCCACGGGTCCCGTGCTCTTAGGGGGCCCGGGGCAGCTGCTCCCATGTCTTCTTCCCCAGTAGTTCAGCTCCTGCGCCTGTTGTATGGGGCAGTAATTAGAGCTCCTGCAGCGCAGCCCCCTCCTGTGCACAGCTTTCCGGACTAAAGTCTCAGCGGAGCTCAGTGAATACGTCGGGTCAGAGTGGAGGGGAGAGATGCGCCCTCGGCACAGCAGTGTGCAGGAGCTCAGGAGCTGCCTGCTGTTCTGTCTCCCCCCCTCCTCTGTGACCTGCTGTTTAGCAACACCATTCTGAGATGTGCCTGGAGATCAGGTACATTTTTTGGGTATGTATATGTGTGTGTACATGGGTGTGTATGTGTCTGCATGGGTGTGCATATGTGCACATGAGTGTGTTTACATGGCTGTGCATGTGTGTACATGAGTATGTACATGTCTGCATGTGTGTACATGGGTGTGCATATGTGTACATGAGTGTGTTTACATGGCTGTGCATGTGTATACATGAGTGTGTACGTGTCTGCATGTCTGTACGTGGCTGTGTTTACATGGGTGTCTGGCCTGTGCAGAATGTGTCCGGCGTGTGAGCTGCGTGTGCAGGATGTGACCGGCGTGTGCAGGATGCGCCGGCATGTGCGGGATGCGACCGGCATTTGCGGGATGCGACCGCCGTGTGAGGGATGTGTCTGGCGTAAGACCAGCATGTGCAGAAAGTTTCTGGTGTACACTATTTTTTCCGTTATTCTTGACAGAACATGTGATAGTTTTTTTTTTTTTATGGAGGGGAGGCATTGAAAGGTTCGCTATGGGGCTCTGTCATTTCTAGTTATGTCCCTAATGAGAACTATGGATTACCGTAAGGATTGGGACGCATTTCGCTCTCAGAACGTGGCGAAATGCGCCCCAAAATAAGCCCTGTGAATATAGCCTTAGGGAAAGGGTATGAAATAGGGAATGGGTTACAGAAAAAAACTGAATTTTTTGACAAGAACAGAACAGGGACTGATTAAAGCAGCACGGTACAGTAAATGTAACTTGCAGAAAATGAATAACTGCTCGTTATGTAATATTTATCATCTGTATTTTTATTCTTTACAGTTCCCAGACAAGTTATCATCTCTCTGAACAATTACAATTCAGTCGATTCTCTTGGAGTCACATGGATACAGCCAGGAGGGGAAGTGAATTTTTATTTAGTCAGAATAACAGGAGACATCGATAGCACAAGACAAACTTTATCTAAAATCATGGTTTTCAAGGATTTACTACCAGGCAGAGAATATACATCACTTAGAACGTCAATAGGAGCTGCCAGCCTAGAGTCTGTATCGTGACAGAGCCATTGAGTATTTTATTATAGCAGCACAAGCAAACTCTGCAGATCCGAGCCACTATCTGATGACAGAAATCTACAACAGCTTCATAAGTGTCAATTGTATCAGGATATCATTCAGTGTCGGACTGGGCCTAGACCCCCAAGATTAATTAGGGCCACTGCTCTCTTGTCTCGCCCCTTACGTTGCCCGCCCGATCTCGCTTCACCCTTATACAGACTAATGCAATGACATCATCACACTAATCGTGACGAAGTATACCACAACACATGAAACATGCTTACTGAATACCACCACACTATGCCCAAATCCACACCACGAGTACTGACAAGTGTACATATATGGCCCCTCATGCAGTGTGTGTATTATATGCCTTCGGCAGGTGCGCGCTTGTGTAGTTATAGATAAATATATATATATATATATATATATATAATATATTAGTCTATATAATATATATAAATAGTATGGCCTTCAGTTAAAGGGTTTTGCCACAATGTAATTTGACGCGGATCCTCCAAAATGGTATTAATCACTTTTCTAATATAGTGTTACAAAAATGAGCTCTGAAGCTACACTTTCTTTAAGCCTTAGTTACTTAAAAGTTTGCATTAGACCGACCGCTCAGCTACAGAGCTGATGAGCTAATCTGGTCGCACTGCTTGTCGCACTTCTATCTGATGACAGGACTGGATGGCTTCCAAGGACTGGTGAGAACTGTGCAGTCCTGTAGCTTTAGGCATTAGACAATCCACTGGTTATACTGTATTATTGAGTACATTGCGACGCTCATTTCTCCCTCTGTGCTCCTCGCGCTCAGCCCCCTCCTCTCCCCCTCAGTGTCACGATTTGTTTATATTTTCACCTGGCCACCATAAGACTGCACCCACTTACTTCGTGGCAAACCCCTTAGCAAGTGTATACTCTTAATAAATTATACAAATTACATATATATTATAAAGGCCCCTCAATAATGGCCCCCTCTCAGTATGTATGTACATATATATGGGGGGCACTGCTCTGTAAGAGAGTGGAAGCTTGCTCATGCTGAGAGAGGGCTTGCGCTGTGCTTCAATATATCTTACACTGCCCCTCTTACACTGCCCATCGTAGACTACCACTGTCCCTCTTAGACTGCCCCTCTTAGACTGTCACTGCCACTCTTAGACTGTCACTGCCCCTCTTAGACTGTCACTGCCCCTCTTAGACTGTCATTGCCCCTCTTAGACTGCCCCCCTTAGACTGTCACTGCCCCTCTTAGACTGCCCCCCTTAGACTGCCTCCCTTAGACTGTCACTGTCCCTCTTAGACTGTCATTGCCCCTCTTAGACGGTCCCCCATAGACTGTCACTGCCCCTCTTAGAAGGCCCCCCTTAGACTGTCACTGCCCTTCTTAGACTGTCATTGCCCCTCTTAGACTGCCCCTCTTAGACTGCCACTGCCCCTCTTAGACTGCCCCCCTTAGACTGTCACTTCCCCTCTTAGACTGCCCCACTTAGACTGTCACTGCCTCTTAGACTTCCCCTCTTAGACTGTCACTGTCCCTCTTAGACTGTCATTGCCCCTCTTAGACTGCCCCTCTTCGACTGCCCCCTTTAGACTGTCACTGCCCCTCTTAGACTGCCCCTCTTAGACTGCCCCCCTTAGACTGTCACTGCCCCTCTTAGACTGCCCCTCTTAGACTGCCCCTCTTAGACTGTCACTGCCCCTCTTAGACTGTCATTGCCCCTCTTAGACTGTCATTGCCCCTCTTCGACTGTCATTGCCCCTCTTAGACTGCCCCCCATAGACTGTCACTGCCCCTCTTAGACTGCCCCCCTTAGACTGTCACTGCCCCTCTTAGACTGCCCCCCTTAGACTGTCACTGCCCCTCTTAGACTGCCCCTCTTAGACTGCCACTGCCCCTCTTAGACTGCCCCCCTTAGACTGTCACTGCCCCTCCTCCTTTCACTGCCCCTCTTAGACTGCCCCCTTAGACTGCCCTCTTAGACTGCCCCCTTAGACTGTCACTGCCCCTCTTAGACTGCCCCCCTTAGACTGTCACTGCCCCTCTTAGACTGCCCCTCTTAGACTGCCACTGCCCCTCTTAGACTGCCCCCCTTAGACTGTCACTGCCCCTCCTCGACTGCCCCCTTTAGACGGTCACTGCCCCTCTTAGACTGCCCCCCTTAGACTGCCCCTCTTAGACTGCCCCTCTTAGACTGCCCCCCTTAGACTGTCACTGCCCCTCTTAGACTGTCATTGCCCCTCTTAGACTGTCATTGCCCCTCTTAGACTGCCCCCCTTAGACTGTCACTGCCCCTCTTAGACTGTCACTGCCCCTCTTAGACTGCCCCCCTTAGACTGTCACTGCCCCTCTTAGACTGCCCCTCTTAGACTGCCACTGCCCCTCTTAGACTGTCCTCCTTAGACTGTCACTGCCCCTCTTAGACTGCCCTATTAGACTGCCACTGCCCCTCTTAGACTGTCATTGCCCCTCTTAGACGGTCCCCCATAGACTGTCACTGCCCCTCTTAGACTGCCCCTCTTAGACTGTCACTGCCCCTCTTAGACTGTCACTGCCCCTCTTAGACTGCCCCTCTTAGACTGCCCCTCTTAGACTGCCACTGCCCCTCTTAGACTGCCCCTCTTAGACTGTCACTGCCCCTCTTAGACTGCCCCTCTTAGACTGTCACTGCCCCTCTTAGACTGCCCCTCTTAGACTGTCACTGTCCCTCTTAGACTGTCATTGCCCCTCTTAGACTGCCCCTCTTAGACTGCCCCCTTTAGACTGTCACTGCCCCTCTTAGACTGCCCCTCTTACACTGCCCCCCTTAGACTGCCCCCCTTAGACTGTCACTGCCCCTCTTAGACTGTCATTGCCCCTCTTAGACTGTCATTGCCCCTCTTAGACTGCCCCCCATAGACTGTAACTGCCCCTCTTAGACTGCCCCCCTTAGACTGTCACTGCCCCTCTTAGACTGCCCCTCTTAGACTGCCACTGCCCCTCTTAGACTGCCCCCCTTAGACTGTCACTGCCCCTCTTAGACTGCCCCCCATAGACTGTAACTGCCCCTCTTAGACTGCCCCCCTTAGACTGTCACTGCCCCTCTTAGACTGCCCCTCTTAGACTGTCACTGCCCCTCTTAGACTGCCCCCTTTAGACTGTCACTGCCCCTCTTAGACTGCCCCCCATAGACTGTCACTGCCCCTCTTAGACTGCCCCTCTTAGACTGCCACTGCCCCTCTTAGACTGCCCCCCTTAGACTGTCACTGCCCCTCTTAGACTGCCCCTCTTAGACTGCCACTGCCCCTCTTAGACTGCCCCCCTTAGACTGTCACTGCCCCTCTTAGACTGCCCCCCTTAGACTGTCACTGCCCCTCTTAGACTGCCCCCCTTAGACTGTCACTGCCCCTCTTAGACTGTCACTGCCCCTCTTAGACTGCCCCTCTTAGACTGTCACTGCCCCTCTTAGACTGTCACTGCCCCTCTTAGACTGCCCCCCTTAGACTGTCACTGCCCCTCTTAGACTGCCCCCCTTAGACTGTCACTGCCCCTCTTAGACTGTCACTGCCCCTCTTAGACTGCCCCCCTTAGACTGTCACTGCCCCTCTTAGACTGTCACTGCCCCTCTTAGACTGTCACTGCCCCTCTTAGACTGCCCCCCTTAGACTGTCACTGCCCCTCTTAGACTGTCACTGCCCCTCTTAGACTGTCACTGCCCCTCTTAGACTTACATGATTACATTGCTGGGAATGATGCAGCTGAGCACTGCTCTCTCTCTGCTGTGGGCGGGACAATTGGAATCCGGGAAGCCACGCCCACAAGGGGCAGGGCATCACGGTGGAGCCTCTGTGGGCGGGGTTTCACGGATTCAAACTGTCCCGCCCGCAGCAGAGAGAGAGCAGGGCTCGGCTGCTCCATTCCCAGCGGCACAGGACATGTAAGTGAGAATGGATAGAGCGCTGCTGGGAAGCGCAAGTCCCCTTCCACAGCAGTGCTGGCAGGAGGCAGCTCTTTTTAATATAGACAGCGCAGGCCCCTGTCCTGTGTTGGTCGGGGGCCCACCGGAGGATTCTCCTATGCTCCAGTGGGCCAGTCCGACACTGATATCATTCATATTCATAGAGAACTCACATTGTAGGTATAGGTAGAAAGGTGCAATGTTTTTGGACTAGAGTGGATGCCGACAACCTCTGGGCCCCATAGGAGCTGCTATGGCTGCTTTAGTTATAGTTACCCCCTATGCGCTTAGCCATTCTTGATGGAATAATCCTGGTTTATTGTACACACTGACCCTCTAAACTATCTACACCAGGGGTCCTCAAACTACGGCCCGCCGAGAATTTTTATCCGGCCCGCCGCTGCGACCTGCGGCACCGGCGGTGGCAGTGGCAGAGCCGCGGTCCTCTGAGTTACTGTGCGCTCTATAAGCTGGCCTCTGCTGTCGCGCTGCCTCACATCACAGGTAATATGAAAGCTATTGCGAGCCACGCGACAGCAGGGGCCAGCTTCAGGGGGCGGACACTCTGCAGCGCAAGGGAGGTGCCTGAGGGCGGACATTTACAATATATGGGAGGTGTCTGTGAGTGGCAGAGGGCGTACACTTACAATATATGGAGGTGCCTGTGTAGTGTGCAGAGGTGCGGGACACTGTGCAATGTATACGCAGAATGTCCGCCCTCTGCCACTCACAGGCACCTCCCATATATTGTAAATGTCCGCCCTCAAGCATCTCCCGTCCGCTGCAGAGTGTCCCCCACCCACAGTAGTCCCCGGTGATGCCGCTACCTGCCGCTGCCGATCGTTAGGGTCCTAAATCGATGCGATCACTAAGATACCGGCTTAGGACCTTAGCGATCGGTGATGGCAAACGGCGCCGGGACTAACTGTATGTTTCGTCCGCCGGACGCACATACAGACAGATGCTTCTGCGGAGAGCAGGGGCTCTCCGCTCTGCTGAGTACTCTGGTGAGGCGCAGGAAGGATGTGCCTCAGAGTCCACAGCACGGGCGGCGTCAGCGTCATCACGCTGCGGCGCGGCCTGGTGACGTCGCGCCGCCCGAAGAAGCCCGGGAGCAGCGACAGCGAGCCAGGTAAGCTAAGTGATATCAGTTTTTTATTTTTAATGATCTCTACACCTGCTGGGGCACTAATTCTACCTACAGACCTGCTGGGGGCCCTAATTCTACCTAAGACTGCTGGGGGCCTAATTCTACCTACAGACCTGCTGGGGGCCTAATTCTACCTACAACCTGCTGGGGGGCCCTAAATTACTATACCTGCTGGGGGCCTAAATGTACCCATACCTGCTGGGGGGCCTAATTCTACCTACGACCTGCTGGGGGCCTAATTTACTATACCTGCTGGGGAGCCTAATTCTACCTACACCTGCTGGGGAGCCTAATTCTACCTACAACCTGATGGGGCCTAATTCTACCTACAGACCTGCGGGGGCCTAATTCTACCTGCACCTGCTGGGGCCTAATTCTACCCTGCACCTGCGGGGGCCTAATTCTACCTACAAACCCGCTGGGGGGCCTAATTCTACCTGCAAACCCGCTGGGGGGCCTAATTCTACCTGCACCTGCTGGGGCCTAATTCTACCTCGACCTGCGGGGCCTAATTCTACCTACACCTGCTGGGGGACCTAATTCTACCTACACCTGCTGGGGGCCTAATTCTACCTGCACCTGCTGGGGGACCTAATTCTACCTGCTCCTGCTGGGGGCCTAATTCTACCTACACACCTGCTGGGGAGCCTAATTCTACCTACAGACCTGCTGGGGGACCTAATTCTACCTGCACCTGCTGGGGGCCTAATTCTACCTGCACCTGCTGGGGGGCCTAATTCTACCTGCACCTGCTGGGGGCCTAATTCTACCTACACCTGCTGGGGGCCTAATTTCTACCTCACCCGCTGGGGGGCCTAATTCTACCTGCACCTGCTGGGGGCCTAATTCTAAACCCGCACGTGCTGGGGGCCTAATTCTACCTGCACCTGCTGGGGGCCTAATTCTACCTACACCTGCTTGGGGGTCCTAATGCTACCTACACCTGCTGGAGGTCCTAAATCTTCCTACGTCTGCTGGGGGACCTAAATTCACCTACACCTGCTGGGCCACCTAAATTCACCGCTACCTGCTGGGCCACCTAAATCTACCTATACCTGCTGGGCCAATAATAAATTGGGTATCACTGTAATTGTATCGACCCACAAAGTAAAACTTTTTTTTAAAACTATATTCCGGCCCTCCAATGGTCTGAGGGACCGTGAACTGGCCCCCGGTCTAAAAAGTTTGAGGACCCCTGATCTACACCATAAAGTCTTTATATAGCAGACGGGTGCACATCAAGGCTCTATCCACACGACGGGGATATCTATTAGGATTCCGACCTAGAAAATATCATTGAAAATTATTCATATTGACCTCAATAGAAAATACACCTTGTAGTTCATACGACGGATATTTCTGGTTCGCAGTAAAAAAAAACTTTGCAGATGCTCATTCTTTGGTCTTATACCACATGAAAAACACAGGACACATTTGCACGAGTATTTGCACAGTGTCTGTAGCAGGGCAGTGAGGTAGATAGGAAGATGTGAGGAGAGCTAAATATCTGTCTGGTCTGGGATTTGTATTTATATAGGGAATCTGTTTTTAAATTGGGGTCTGGTCTAAGATCTATATTAGTATAAGGGGTCTGGTATCTATATTAGTATAAGGGGTCTGGTCTGAGATCTATATTAGTATAAGGGGTATGGTCTGGGATCTATATTAGTATAAGGGGTCTGGTCTGAGATCTATATTAGTATAATCGATTTGGTCTGGGATCTATATTAGTATAAGGGGTCTGGTCTGAGATCTATATTAGTATAAGGGGTCTGGTCTGGGATCTGTATTAGTATAAGGGGTCTGGTCTGAGATGTATATTAGTATAAGGGGTCTGGTCTGAGATCTATGTTAGTATAAGGGGTCTGGTCTGGGATGTATATTAGTATAAGCGGTCTGGTCTGGGACCTATATTAGCATAAGGGGTCTAGTCTGGGATCTATATTAGTAAAAGGGGTCTGGTCTGAGATGTATATTAGTATAAGGTGTCTGGTCTGAGACCTATGTTAATATAAGATTCTAGTCTGGGATCTGTATTAGTATAAGGGATCTGGTCTGGGGTCTTTATTAGTATAAGGGGACCGGTCTGGGATCTATATTTGTATAAGGGGTCTGGTCTGGGATCTATATTAGTATAAGGGGTCTGGTCTGGGATCTATATTAGTATAAGGGGTCAGGTCTGATATCTATATTAGTATAAGTGGTCGTTTCTGAGATCTATATTAGTAAAAGGGGTCTGGTCTGAGATCGATATTAGTATAAGGGGTATGGTCTGAGATCTATATTAGTCTAAGGGGGTCTGGTCTGGGATCTATATTATTATAAAGTGTCTGGTCTGGGATGTATATTTGTATAAGCGGTAAGGTCTGGGATCTATATTTGTATAAGGGGTCTGGTCTGGGACCTATATTAGCATAAGGGATCTGGTCTGAGATCTATGTTAGTATAAGGGGTCTGGTCTGGGATCTATATTAGTATAAGGGTTCTGGTCTGGGATATATATTAGTATAAGGGTCTGGTCTGGGATCTATATTAGTATAAGGGGTCTGGTCTGAGATTTATATTAGTCTAAGGGGTTTGTTCTGGGATCTATATTAGTATAAGGGGTCAGGTCTGAGTTCTATGTTAATATAATGGGTCTGGTCTGAGATCTATATTAGTATAAGTGGTCTTTTCTGAGATCTATATTAGTACAAGGGGTCTGGTCTGGGATCTGTATTAGTATAAGGGGTCTGGTCTGGGATCTATGTTAGTAAAAGGGGTCTGGTCTGGGATCTATATTAGTATAAGGGGTCGACTGGGATCTATATTAGTAAAAGTGGTCTTTTCTGAGATCTATATTAGTATAAGGGGTCTGGTCTGAGATCTATATTAGTACAAGGGGTCTGGTCTGAGATCTATATTAGTCTAAGGGGGTCTGGTCTGGGATCTATATTAGTAAAAGGGGTCTGGTCTGAGATCTATATTAGTATAAGGGGTCTGGACTGGGATCTATATTAGAAAAAAGGGGGTTTTTTTCTAATTAATTATACAAGGGTCGGGTTCTGGGATCTTATTATTAAAAAGGGTCGGGTTGGGGGATCTGTATTAGTATAAGGGGTCTGGTCTGGGATCTATGTTAGTATTAGGTGTCTGGTCTGGGATCTATATTAGTATAAGGGGTCTGGTCTGGAATCTATATTAGTCTAAGGCACAGGTGTCAAACTGCAGGCCCTCCAGCTGTTGGGAAACTACAACTCCCATCATGCATTTGTATAATTTATAACAGTGGGCATGATGGGAGTTGTAGTTTCCCAACAGCTGGAGGGCCGGCAGTTTGACACCCCTGGTCTAAGGGGTCTGGTCTGAGATCTATATTGATATAAGGGGCTTGGTCTGAGATATGTTTCAGTCTATATTAGTATAAGGGGTCTGTCTGAGATGTATATTAGTTTAAGGGGTCAGGTCTAAGATCTATATTAGTCTAAGGCTATATTCACATGGCTTAAAAGGGGACGTTTTTAATCCGTAATTCATCGTAATGCGCGAATTACATCTGGAATAAAACCCATCATTCATATCCCCCGCGGGGGAGATAAGGGCATGTCATTTACTAGGGCGATACGCCCACTATAATGATTGTCCCGCCCCGCCCCCGTGAACATAGCCTAAGGGGGCCCGGCTATATCTTTTTAGTAAAGGGGTCTGTATCAGTCAAATTAAAAAAGGGCTCTGGTCTGGGATTTGTATTGGTAGAATTGGTCTGTATCAGTCTTATTATATAAAGGGGGGGTCGGGATCATTTAGTATAAGTGGCTGGTCTGGGACTATAAAGTATAAAAAGGGTTGGTTTGGTCTATTTTAATATAAGGAGTCTGTCGGGGTCTTTTTATTAAACTTGGGCTGAATCTGTATTTTCCGGGCCGGCGATAGTGGTCCTTGGACCACTGCAAGCATGGGGTAAGCCACCCCGGGAGCGGGGTCTTAGGGCCGGGTTTTCACCAGCCCGCCCAAAGGGGATGGATTGCTGCGGCGGGAGTCTACCGTCACTACCCCCCGACGTGATTCTTTTCGGGAGGAGCTGAGGGGATAGCGGGTACAAAATCAGTAGGGAGGGTCGTATCGGGACAGGGAGAAAGGGAGGACAGGCGACATGGTTCGTAGTCGGGGACAAGAAAGGGCAGGCAGGCGCAAATTCGGGTCAAAAGAGGAGAGGACTTGCTCTCACCAGGAACGCCTCTCCCACGTTTCCAGGTGTGGCGTTTTTCCCGGACGCTGAGAAAAAAGAGGGCACCCCCGCGGAAATTTCGGGGGTGGCACAATAGAGGGATAATTTCTTCACGCCGCCGGGGTTTAGTCCTTATCAAACGGCTCTGTCCATTTCATGGGGTTTCCCCGTAGCCGAGGGGGACGACTTTTGGGGGCCCCTGGGAAAACAGGAAAGGGGGGGGAAAAAAGGCGGCCCGGGGGGGGTTTGGTTCCTGGCGAGCCTTTTCCGCCGTTCCGAAAAACGGTTTTAACCCTGGGCCCAAGGGTAATCATCAAGGAGACAGGGGGATAAAGGTGGATAACCATCCTTTTTCGGGTGGAAAGGCCCTTTTTAAAGGGGGCGGCTAAAGCCGCATCGTTTCCAGAAGCCCGAGCCAGAGTGCGGGAAATGGACCCGGGATCTCCCCGGGAGTCACCTTGGCGAAGATTCAGTAAGGGATTTCCGGCAGAAAGGGGTCGGGCAGGTTCCCAAAAAACGCTGGGGGAACTCTGTGAGGGAAAGGGGGCGAGGGTAGCCGTAACCGATGTCCTTCCCCTAGGGGGAGCCCAGGCAGGGGTTTCCCCGGAAAGGAGGTTGACCACGAAAGTATCTTTCCCCTCATAGGGAAATTTTTTCCCCACAACCGATGTGCAGCGAGCATTGAGTGATAAAGCCCCGCAAGCCTTTGGGGTCCCCTCAAACTTGGGAGGCATAGACAAACGGGGCCTTGGACCAAGCTGGGGCGGAAGCCGAAGGTGCACGGTGCCAGGAGCGGGGGTTGCGCTGGGGGGCCCAGGCCTGCTGCATCTGGCGAAGAGATGGCTGAGCTGCTGGGGCCCGGGGGGTAATCTGCTGAGGTTGTTGCGGGACTTTGGGGTTAGGTCAGCATGCTAGGAGAGGCACCTTGGGGAGATCCTGGCCTATCTTACTGTCACGGGCGGAGATATGGATCCCCTGGGGTAAACTACGCCAGGGAGCAGAAACAATAGGTCCCGGGTTTTTACCAAACCCCGCCGCAAAACGGGGGTGGGGCGTGCTGCACGGGGGTCTACCAGGGCTCTACCCCCACTGACTTTCTTCGGGGGCAGCTGAGGTGAGAGGGACAAAAACGTAGGCGGGTCTAGTCGGGACAGGAGAAGGTCAGGGCAGGCGGGTATGGTTTTATAGTGGGGCAGGCAGAAAGGGCGGGGGAAGCGGCAAGATTCGTGGTCAAAGGGCGGGGGCAACGGTTCGGCACTTTTAATCAAACAAGGCTTTGGAACGCTTTTCTATAGGGGTATTGGCACTAAAGATCCACAGGGTAACCAGGAAGAGGCAGGGTTAAATAGGGGCGCCATTACCCGGGGGGTC